>DWHO01001130.1:0-16472 GCA_018247575.1 Eurytides lysithous rurik
ATTGTAAGATATCTTGTGTTATAAGGACGTTTTACATACATAAATTTTACGCGGATAAACACCCAGATTCGAAACAAATGTATGTAGTTCGTACAAATATTTGCCCCGGGTGGGAATCGACTCCGAAGCCAATAGCTTAGTATCTGCGCCAAACGGTCATAAAAGAATTCAAACCTACTATGTATTTAAGTCGTAAATCCGACATTTGCGAGGCTTTTACTGTATAAGAAGTTGTGAATGTGTCTTAATCCCCACAACATAGATAATGATTAGGAAGTTTTCCCTTAAAATAATTATCATTTATCGAAATAATCTCCAACTTCGAACTATGACTAAAGTTGATATAAAATACGTTCATCTAACGGTCACTGTTGTTTCTTAATAACGACGTAACAAAAACAATCGGGGCTGATGGTCGTCTCGGACATGTATCAGACTGAACGGGCATTATCCAATCACAATTGACACAGCGGTTGTAATTTAGCGCGTGTTTTCAGCGTACGCGCGCCGCCCCGCCCACGCACTATAACACCATCAATCACTCAGTAGGCCATTCTTTACCACATGACATTCTAATGCCTCTAATGTTTCACAACGCAGGGTTAACATTTGACCGTCCGGATGGACGCATTGTCTTTGATTATCTCCCCACTGAGATGAGGTCATGATCGATAGCGAATTCTTTGTTTTATTGTATCGCATTATATACACCATTAAGCTTTGCATAATTTTTTTGAAGTGTTATTTGTTAAGAATGAGCTGATTATCTATAAGTAATTGTTTATTAATAAATGATAATTACAAATAAATCTCAATTTAAATAACTTGTTCTGTATATCTTCTAAGTTCCAAGACGAATAACGATGAAACTTTTAGGTAAAGATAATATGATTATTTTTACCCAAAAGTCTGAGTCTTTACCTGGCAACTGGTGGAGTATCGAGTAATAAATGTACACTTACACGACAAACAAAAAAGAGTTGAGAATCTCCTTTTTTTAAGTCAGTTAAAAATACTACTCATGTTAATTTTAGATTGTCACATATTTTCGTTTAAATCTATTACATTATTTTATTGTTTCACTAACATACTATGTTTTCAAACATGTTGGTTCACAAGCCAATAAATAATTGTTGCAACAATAATACAACGTCGGGATATCGATGCTTGAAGCTGGTATATGCCGGGATCGTATCTATATGTAAATTGAGGCGAATTTTCGAAACATAACGTCGCCCGAGACCGATTCATCATAGAAATGTGGACGGATCCGCCCACGCAGTGCATTAATGCAGACCTTTACCTGCTACGGCGTCATAGCTAAGGCGAATAACAAGAATCAATGCAGATATTGTACAACAAGCGTCAGTTTTTTTTCTAATGTAACAATTTTCAACGTGAGTGAAAATTAAAATTCATTACACTAGGTTGAAATGCTGGTAGAGAATGCCTACAGGCATTAAGTCCACCCTTTGTAACTCCTTATTTAAGGTCTTTTACAATAAAGAATAAATAAATAAAATAAATAAATGCGGCCACGAAGCTGCACAACCACCCTTACACGCGTTATATCGAGGCTCAGTACGTGCGCAGGCTTATTCAACGCCGTTTGATTAAAATTAATGTAGTGTGTATAAAGCATTCACATGTCCGACTTATAGCGCTAAATATGTTTAACATCTATTTAATTTATTTCCCGCTTCGTTTAGATTTAAAATGGCGCAGTGTGTTAAGCGTTCGCTGGAATAAAATATTTGTTAAGGGACAGTTTGCAGTATAATTGAATACTCGTTTCTGTCGCAGTATTTCCTGTATTTAGCTCGTATCGAATTTCTGGACAGTTAACTATTTGCCGGCAATTTAAGGTTGGCTATTTGAGTCGGTGTTTAGTGACATCGACTGCAAGATGTTTATATTTATCCGTGTCTATGTTTAGAAATGCGCGCAAATATTTATATTTAATTGCCTATTCAACGATAAGTATGTCAAGATAGGCTTTAATTATTTTGTAAATTATGAACCGCAATGTCAGTTATTTTGTCTCCTCCTTTTGAATTTGCCTTTAAGATGAATTGTAAGTGGTGACAGAAAAAATAAAATATGGTATCAGTAATAGAAATTGCAAGTTTTTATTTTATTTTACCCTTTCGACGTTTGACCATGACTTTTAGAATTTATATAACAGTAAAGTAATTTGCATGTTGTCGGCTATCACTTATCACCGAAACCATTTTTTAATATATGTATCTTTTATCGCTAAGAATGTGTGCGAAAAATAAGGATTAAATTAATGCAATTGCGTAATTAGTTGCAAAGAATGATGTTTGTGATTGAGGACGATGCGATGTCTAGTACGCTTTATGTTATGATGATTTATACATAACGTAATAAGTATGTTATTGTTATTTGTATGTAATTACTGACTTCTTTACGTAGGTATACGTACTTTCTAGGCAAAGAAGCCAGTCGCATGTGCGTAGTCATCAGTAATGGCCAAGATAGAATGTTGGTTACAATTTAGCTTATAAATATAACTGAAGGATTTCTAGAAGTTTTAATGGATTTTTAATGAAAATTAATGGCGATGGATTAGATATTTTTCTTTCCAGTGTTAAAGTATACTTTTGTTTTTAAGAGTAGAGTTTTGATTTTTTTTTTCTCTTTATGGTTAGATAAATATATAACAAGTTAGATAATGTTTGACTATTCGCAAATGTGAAAAGTGTGTGTTTAGTTAGCAGCTGTTTATTTAGCCTGAGAGTTTTCTAAAATTACCAAAAAATTTATTATAAGTAAATTGAATTGAAATCGTTGATAACTTATTATGTGATTTAAGACGAATACTCACCAAGTTTTTATTTGGCTCAAGAAATAGGATTAATAACATTCAAGTTGTTATACGAGAAACTAATGTTGAACCGTGAAATGACGTCTGATGGCTGAAGGCGCTTCGCGGCTCGCCTTTGTGCAAATACTATCTCGGAGTCCACGCCTATAGGCGATGCGGTTTATGGTCGATGTGTAACGGCACGAAAGCCAGTTTTTGTTATGATAAATTCATACTTTTAGCCGCGGCAAATTGCTCTTTCGTTTCACGATCAACTATATATTCCATTTGAGAGCAATGCAGGTATAATGAAGAGTTTTCTTTCAGTTTACGCGCTGCAAGCGAGCAAAGGACTATTATTCTACGTGGAACTATTTTATTTGGGCGAAATCGAATCTAAAAATTCATTATTTTTTGTTTGAATTTTAGTTTTGTATATTTGACCTTAATTGAATATTTATTACACTAAAAATAAATATTAAATTATTGTTCTTACTTGGTGACTTAATTCCGAAATTGCATTACAAGTCAGTGAAGATTAGAGTCCCAGTGGTATAACTTAAATCAAAAGGTGTATGTATGCATATATGTACGCAGTAGGGTGCGAAGGTGTTTTGGGGCTTGCTGGATAACTGGCCGACACCATCAGTGTCCAGCGTCGTCGGTGTTCTTATTATGACTGGTTATTTCTATAAGTAGTTATTTGAGTACACTAAATATCTGACTCCAAAGGTGTATTGTCTTACATTTTAAAAAGAAAAGCCGCCGTAGGAGAATAAAATTGATCTATGACTATCATTTATCACTAAAAACTATAGCTATAAATATTCTACAAAGAAAAACAGCAGAAGCATTTACACATGATTCCTTTGATACTATTTTATTATTGTAGATAAAAATATTATACATAATTAAATAAATATATTTTATAGAAACAAAATTATCTAGAAGTTTTACATGGATGGATATATATTAAAAGTAAGTATTCACTATCAATGAAACTAAGTAGCAACATTGATATAAAAAAAATATATGATTTTTGGTTCTAAAAATTAATAAACATAAGTTAATTACTTATTATTATATTATGTTTTTTATTAGAATAAGCCACAATAAAATAAACCATTCAAATGTCATTTGATATAGGAATGTCTATAATAAATAGTATAAATACTATCGATCTCATAAAAATATAAGAAATAGCGATTTGATCTTATGAACTAAGTTAATAAATCGTTAACTGTAGGCTTTACATAGTCATAATATACATTTATTGAGCGAGTTTACAGTTTTCATTATAGATATTAAGTAGTAAATATAAAAAAGAAATCAAGACAAATACTTGATTCTTCGTTATGAACATCGCGTTATATTACAGTCAAATATGATCTATATAAGTCGTTGCTGTTATTATAAAACCCGTACCTCCAGGTGCGTATCAAACGTTCAGTGAAAACTCACAAACAACCGCCTATTAAGAGCCTCCGGCGGCGCGGGCGCAATAGCCAACAATTTCACCCTGATTCCTATCATCAGAGCGTCGATGGCCCACGAGAAAATGTGGGAAAATTTTCACTATCCAACGAGACCTAGTAATTTGATAAGACGAATCATCGCCCCGGCTGTCCGATCGAAAACGACAGTATCCGTTGAGTGATGCGACCGGTCCGCGAGAAAACACGATCGGCGAAGGAAAAGTTGGCCGTCCGACACTACCATGTCGACCACCCCTTTAAGATAATACTGCGTTCCGACTGCATATTCCTTTTTATGTCGTATCGCGCTAGACCCGACCTAGCTGGTAATGATATGCGAATCGTTAGGATTTTTCGTTATCGTAATCGTTAATCGCTAAGCCATTTCATAATACGTTTTTTTAAACCATTTCATAAACATTAAATCAAATAATTTTTATTGAACGTAAATAATAGAAAAAATATTCTTTGGTGAATGCTTTTGTATCCACAAATGTAGTGGAATAAATACTTGTCGTGATATTTATTTCTGCGCTGTTATTATTACCGGTTAAACTTAAGTCAGATTGATGCTTGATAATTCGTGTGAATAAATCTGCTATACAAAAATGTACATAAATACTTATATATACACAGAATAATTAGTCTTAGGTTGGCTTTTCCTTTAAATAATGTAAACGAGCAATGCATATCAGTTATCGCGTACTAATAGACATCAACGGGCTCGTGTTTAAAATCGTTTCTTTCTTACAAACTAAGAATGTTCACGTGAATATTCCATCCACCGTGACAAAGTGTAAAAATATATTTTTAAGCTATTCTGTCACATGTTTTATAGCACTGCGACCCGCTGTGGTAATCTCGTTGATGACTCTGTGAACAACTTTACCACCGCTCCGACTTATCGCTGTTACGAAGTGGTTTCAGTGTAAAAAAATTACGAAAAACACTGTTAATGTACGATGACCTACTAAGTGGGGCGACACCGTCTACGGTTGTTAATGTTATGCAGACGTAATACGGCACATGCATATTTGTCCGTAGCAACGGTGTCCAACAAGAATGAAGTGTCACTTTAATTACTCTAGAGCGTTTTGAAGTGGCTATTTTCTGCGGCCGAGTCAAAGGTGATCCAAGCGCGGTCTTTCTCACGCATAAGCTTCTAAGAAGCGTCAGATTAAAGTCATCATTGTCTCGCCAAGTCCATGTCACGTTCAAAAATGTCAATGGTGTTAACTGTTCCGCCTTCCGTAGTACAATAAAATTGTGCCTCTTACGTGACTAAGATCACAACGTTAATTTGTTTTGTGGTTATTTATTTTTGATATTATTATCAACATTGTTACGATTTAAATTTATTGATTTGTAAAGATTCAATTTAATAATAAAATAAAAATACGTCTAGTTTATGTAAAAAGGACTGTAAACAAATTGTTGCTTTTATGGCTATAATTTACAACGCTCACTGGAGATGGAATCGTAAAAGAGAACAGTTGCTCGGAGCGAAACGTTTTATGCGAAATCCGATATCGGGCGTCAATGACCTCATTTGGACGCCATCGGAAGTTGCCGCGGCTTCTTTGAGCCGAAGGTTTAATTTCTTAATCCTAATTGAATTTGTTTGTTCCGTCTGAGGCCCTGATAACTTAAAACGGAGCCCGCGGCGATGCGGTTCTAAATTGTAGGTAACTTCAGTATCTTAGGGAATAATTAACCAACAAAAATGAAATTATGTAACGAAAACTATATATATATCATTTTTTAAATATTTGTTACTATTTGCGAAAAGAATAACGAAATAGTGTGAGCATTTTGTCTTGTAAGATGCGTATTATGTAAACAATTTTGAATCAAAGATTTAGTTATTAAACAAACGTGTCTTTCGATAACATTGGTTTTACAACATATTTTCGAAAGGAGCAGTTATATCATTATTGTTATTTTAATGACTTTATAATACAATTCTCTTAAAATTTTACTACATTGGTTTTTACATAATTGTAATGTCATTTTTAAAGTCAGGCACTTCTTAATGTTTCTCTTTTTACTGTTGTCGCACTTACACATCCATAAGTTGAAGTAATTACATAAAATAAAATTTTTGTGTTCTTTCGTTTATGTGGTATGTAACAGTATAACTTGTATAAGATAATTTTTTGTCCGGTGTACAAAATATCCCTTACTTTCGTAACCTATATCAATTTGTTTGAAATGTAATACGATTTCACAGTATCTTTGCGGCGACCGCAAGGGCCTGGCGTGTCGTCACTGCCCGCAACATCGGACGGGCGAAAGCGAATCGATCGGCTCTTTTATCAACAGAATGCGTGACCGAGGCCATTGTTGGCAAAGCGAAAATGGGACAAGCTGGCGTTATAACAAAAATCAACGAATGACGCCGGCAATGCGCTCCGCTGGAGCTTCAGTCTTTTCCCTTTGTTTGCTGTAACTTCACGACGGTAGTCGCGTGCCACTTTATACACCGATCGCAGTCACGACTGCCCATCGCACGGCCACCCTATTTCTTAAACGTAACCGCCGGTCGGCTCGCTCTTTACTTTGTAATTGGAGGGAACGAGTGAACCGTTTCGCGCGCACTAAAAGCTTTACATTAGAAGAGCTGAATTGCAGCGGGAGCGTGTGCCACTAATGGCTGGCAACTGCTAGTACTCTATGTGATATGTTAACGTAGAGATGAGCGGGTTCGTCTCTAGCTAGAGTTTGACCTTTGCGATGTGGCGTTTAACGTCGCCGTGAAACTGTGACTGCCAGATAGTAGTGTTGGATGGTGGCCAGCTTTATTTATATTCGTTGTAGTGCAGGAGCGATCACGACCCGGTAATTGATGCTCTGTGTAGCGCGCGTGCCTTCGGCGGCGTGGCACACTCCGGGCCGTTATAAGTGCTCTAACACACTGAACGAGCACGCGCCACCATTAAACTACTAACAGACATTCGAACATTCTCTTCCAGCTGATTCTTTTTAGTTATATAAGTGACACAGAGCCATATCTTTGAAAATCTTGATATGCGAATTTTATCTTTAATGTTCATGAAGTTTGGTTTCCTTATGCCTTATAAACGTATCCATTTTGAACTTATTGAACAAAGAAAAGTATTTTAACGTACTTGCTCTATAATGTTCTGAGTAATCATAAAGGTTTAAATTTTATCGTAATAAAAATCACATAAAGTCAAAAGAATCAAAAAGTAAAGAAAATAAGGTCATAAAATGAATAAGCTTTTTTTTTAAATAAAACTGTTTTCTCGTATAGATTTAAACTGAGTGTATAGCGTATATAGCGTATATACACTTACATTTGCCTTTTATTAAATTTTAAATAATTATTAATTTAATCCAAATATAACTAAAAATAAAAAACAATAATGTAATTTAAACCTAAAAGATAATAACAAAATACGTTTCATCACTTTTTTACACAACAGATAAGTGTTGCTACAATTTATACTTGATTGATGAAAGAAAGTTAGTATTAAAACACGTCACCAATCACTTTAAAAGCTTCAAGTAAAACAGCATATCTGCGGAGGCAGTTCCAGTGGCTTTCGCGTAAATGGAAGTAAAAGTGTTGCGCTATTTTGGTAAATTATTTTAAAGAAATCAATAAAAAATTACTTTGGTAGCACCTTTTGCAACCACTTTACGCGTGAGTGCTTCGTGATTTGTAGCATCTTGGTTTTCGTTTTTTATTGATTTCTGTTTCCCTGCATTGCTCTGACTTTCGGATAGCAGTATTTTAGGCATTTGTCACTACATGCCATTTTAAGATTTTTGTAATATACTTGTACGATCGTAATTGAAATATACAAATATATGTTTTATGATTATGTGATAATTAAAAATTTTATTTCATTTTCTTTATGCGCATAACTGAAAAAGCTTCCGGTAATTTTATTTACTCTCGTTAAAGAATATCCTGACCTCAAGTATCGGACGGATTGAGTAACTAACTCTGTTTATATCCTCTTGTTAACTTCGCGCGCGTAACAGCTGATAAATTTAATAATGACTGTGGGATAAGCAAACATTTTAAATTGAATTATTTACTTTTTCTTTTAAGTTTCTTTTAAATTACTTCATTCAATGTTACTTATATTGTAGTAAATATTAAATAATTATAGTATTAAATATAATAACATATATCATGTTAGTATATTAAAGTTACAAAATACAATTTTATTTTTAATAGTAATTTTAAAAGCGATTATAACCGAATAATTTTTGCGTGTTAAATGGCGTATTTATAATCAGCTTTATTAGTTAAAGTGATTATTAGTTAACTATTCTTTATTACCTAACCACACTTTTGCAACGGTTGCCACTAAAAACTAATGCCTGTAACAATTACTATCGCGGCCTGGTTAAGACAATATTTTTTTCTTTATTAGACACAGGCATCATTGGTTTCTTAAACACCCCATCTGAAAACATTACGACGGTATAAAATGCAGGTTTCAGATTTAGAAACGGCTCGTAAAAGCACTACACATAAAGGCCAAGCCTCTTGATTAGGTTATTTTCAATAAAACTGGCACTGATACAGTTAAAAGTGGCTACCACGTTATTAAACAAGTTTATAATGCTCTTAGAACGTGCCGATCGACGAAGCATCGTTAGGTTAACCATCTTATGATCTGCTTTTATACCTTATCTCAAACGCCACTTATTTATAACGGCGTTTAGAAAATAAATAACGGTATTATAGTATACACGCATGTGTTATTTGAATACCGACGACGCATTATGTATTCTTGTTTTACGTTTCCAAGGCTCAAGTTAAAGAAACAAAGAACCGCTTTTAGTTGCAGTAAAAGTTATTGAGTTGTTTCTCTGTAACGTTTTTGACATAGATTCGGCCTGGTTAATTAAATGTTACTATGACAATTTCCGTCCGTTGGTGCGCATAGGTACTGTTCTCGGTCTTTTATACTGTATCATAGGAAGGATTTATCTTGAAACAAATTTAATGGCGTGTGACGATTTTTTTTTCTAATTATATACATGGACAAGTAAATAATAAAACTATCCTAAGCTCTTGTCGTCGAGGCTCGTTGTACGAAAACCGATTCATTTTAACTTTATATATTTCTATCGTTAAAGCGAATAGTACGCTAAATTTTATTTTATTTTATTTTTCCGAATTTTAAAATGCAAGAATTGAAAACAAATAAACGTGATAAAATCTTTAATCATATCTTTGATAAATTTTAAAAATAATTCTCTAAAAAACCAACATATTATTTTAAGATTGTTACTGGTGAATTCAAATTGATTTTAATTGAACTAATCAAAAAAAGAAGTGTAAAATCGCTGCCTTACGATGTTATTTTAATAAAACGGTACATTATAATACAAACAGTTGAAATTGCAACAGCTCTAAGGCATGCGCTAATAGCGTGATGAAAGTACATATATAAGATATGCGGTTTGTCCGAGTTCAAGGGTGGTATCCTACCACGGTCCGATTTACCCAGATGATTCTCACTTTAGCAAATAGTAGCTGTAATGCGATTACATTTTCATTGTTTTGCTCTTATAGTACCGCATAAATAATCCTTTACAAAGGTCAGTGTCGTAAAAGATGTACGTATGCTACAGTCATTACTTAAGTACATTAAATTTTTATAGTAATTTACTTAATACTTCTTCTTTGTTTTGTGGATTGACTGATTTTTCCGGTGAATGAGTCATAAACACAGTTATCTTTAGAAATAATAAAATTTACGCAAAAGGTACTTTATAAACAATTTCGTAATTAGCTAAGTAATCGTGTTACAGATGTTGTCATTAAGTTATAGAGCAACAAAATCGAGATAGAGTTCGACTTAAATTCGTGTAACATCTAAGGAAAATTTGATTCCTTTAGTAGAGGCCACAGTAAAACCGCGTGGTATTCAATTGTAGGAAACCGCAAATACCGTAGATCTGTTGCTTTCGCGATATATCGACATCGCTCCGCAACGCCGCGAAAGTGGGCTAGTGATTCACAACGTTGTCTGATAAGGCTTAGTAGGCTCGTGCTGCCTTCAAGCCCTTTACGCCCTTACCACTCTACCGATAAAAGTGAAACTCATTTGACGCTCTTTCGAGACTTATACGACCAATTAAGTTAAAAATAACTTAAGGCGATATGTTGGATTAAGAAAGAAATAAAAATCGATTGGATTGTAAAACTGAAATCTGGAATGACGTTTTTTTTTTCGTTAGCACTGTTGCTTCAGTGTTCTGTTGGACGTAAACACATATTTAAGTTTTTTGTCTAAAAACGGTAGAAGAAATATTTTATATATATTTTACTAAATCTTTATATTTATTATATATAAGTATATTTATATAAGTGTTTATTTATATATGTATTTTTGTATCTTATATTGTTCTTTTATTTTCCTTTCTTCTTCGACATAATCTTTTCATCACGTTGTCAAACGCTCTTAGCATCCCCTAATTTTAAGTTAGGTTATTTCAATTATCGGTTTGAAATTCTGTTAATAGCAATAACATTGGCTGCTGTTGATGATAAATAATACATTCTCTTCCTGTAGATAGCGCATAATACCACCTCGTCGTTTGCATTCTACGTTTGACAGTGAAATCGTTAGAGGTTTCACTCGCGGCAAATGCAATAAAATGCTCCACTGTAAACTAACTGTAATTTATGTTCTATTAGCCTAGCATCTATCGGTTATGCTTTTTTATTCCTGTGAATAATAGAATTATGCGCAATGATAGTAATAAGGGACTTAAAACATATTTTTCTTGAATTTTGAACTACTCGTAAATCAGAAGGTACAATAATTTAGAAAGTATTCAATTAATAAGATGTGCTATTTCGAAATTGGCGTTTTAAAAATTATTATTCAACTAAAGTAGTTTAAAACTTCCGCATATAATAACCGAAAAATTCGAATTGAAACGTTCTTTTTCATTTGTAAGTCATTGAAATGATGATGTCCAAGTGGCACGATAATAATACAAAAGAATTGTTGAAATAACGTCACGATTGAGAGAATTAAACAAATGATTGCTTCTTGTAACATTATCGGAAATACTTACGGCGTGCATGTCCGTTCTTCTAATTGCATTTTGTAATTTATTGGAACCGAAATTATAGGTTTCAAGATGATTACGGCCGTCGGCGAGGCAGTTTTCGTTAACCTTGATACTCTGTTTTTCAATGAAGCTGATCTTAAATTAAATTATGAAAATTTTACGACCGCTTATTATTGGTTTAAAAGACAATCACGACGCAATTAAAAATAATCGATTTTTAATTAGCGCTTATTTCGTTCGAGCGGATTTTATTTTGCTTTTCAATAAAACTATGGTGGTCTGAATGTGGAAAATATGATATAAAGCAGTAGTTTAAGTTTAATAGTATGTTATTTGAATTAGAACAATTTAAGATATATCGAGTAATTGGCATCGAAAAAATTTAAGAGAAATTCATAAAAACTTAAGGGTACTGTTAAATTTAATTCATACTTTTGTGAAATCTATAATTTTGTGAACGGCATTTTATTGTTACCAGTTGAAGCAATAAAAAGACCGTGTTGTTATTGTAAATAATGCGAGTTAATTGGTGAAAATAAATAAAATAAATATTGGCACCGATTCACGTTTATTACCACAGTGTTCGGTTTATTTCATAAGTTTTAAACGTTCTGAGGGTTTTTATAGTGACATAAATATTTTTAGCCTTTAACGACAACTTTCCATGCCGTGATAACTAATTTCGGCTTGAGCTCTTCTTATTGAGATTCCGGATGAGACAAATGTTAGTCAGCATTCGCGTGACTGACGTTCATTATTTGACGTGTGCTAAGATATTATTTCGACATTAATATGATGAGATTCTAGTCGACTGCCTTAATTTTAATAGTCTTTTTATTTTTGTGCTAGTGAATAAGGTGCTCTTGACTTATTTTGTTAAGGAAAAATAATTAGGTAAATATACTACAATACCAATTTTTTTTGTTTCGCCAAGCGTTTTACACTTAAATTCCATTTACTTTTTATTTGGTTGGACTGTAGTCCGTTTGAAGGTATAAAATGTTATGTAAAAATATATTTTTAGAATAAAATTACTTTGTTTCGTAGCATCGTTTCAAAGCTAAAGGATGACGTCCGATTTAGGTGTTTCAAAGTGAACGCGTCATCTTCCTATTTCGGAGGTTTATGTACTGTTCGATACAAGAATATACGAGTAGTGCTTCCGTACAAGTTACATTCATTTGCATGCATTTTAGGCGGAAAATAATGTATGTAAAGATTTTGTAATGATCATTTGCAATGTGATAAACGAGTGTGTGCTGTACTGTGCCGTTTGTTGTTCAATATCTTCGTCTATCGTCTTTAGATAGAGTTTTCTTATGTAGAGACGTGCTGATCTTTTTTGCTTGATATCTCGAGTGAAAAAATGTTGAAATAAACAAACATTCGTTGAAGCTAAGAGAACATACATTTTCATAATTTCCCACCACATTAATTTTATTATAGCAAGAATAATTAATGAGAGAGACAATTGCAAAAAGCAAAAGTGTTATTTTCTGATTTGTGGATTCTCATTTCGTGGCATTTTGTAGTTTCTGTCAAGTATTTCCGGGATAAAAGGTTACATAGTACATTCTCTGTTTTAAAAGCTACGCCATAAAATTGTAACAATCCGCTGCTTCCATACATTTTGCATTTGCAAATGGAAGAAGTAAGGTTTAATACGTACGATTAAAAATAAATAATAAGTAAAGGGCCGGCGTTCTTTTTGATGAGGTTGCTCATTTATGTAACAGTTAATTAAAAGATAATTACGATTTCTTCTTCTCAATTCTTATAAGAGCTTCGCTAATAGTTATTCATGGCTTTTGGACCTGCTTGTCCAGAGATGTAACGTAGCAAAAATCCGTGATCAGCAATAATAATAACGTTATTACAATAATAAAGGATGTTTGAGAAACACACACACGAAACCTTTTCATTTTGTATGAAATTTAAAAAAAAAGTTTTTAGCGAAGTGTGAATAATTTGTACCGTAACGTACCAACGTTCGTATAACAAGGTACCTCTAGCTGTAGTAGCCGACTAATCGCAGCCCCGGGGTCAAACCGTGTAGGAGCCCGTCGCCCCACCACGTTTATTATAATAAGCTCTGGTAGCCATTATAAGGTTTGCCCATCGCCCTTTATGCTCTACCTCGGCTCACATAACATTAGAGTATTATTTTCCGATTAACTTTATGCTTCACTCGCAAAATTCTATAGAAGCTCTTCGCTTTTGAATAATCTTATAAGATGCAAGCGTTTATATTCTTTACATATAAAGAATAATACAGTATATTTTCTTGCTGAGTTGGTTGAATTTTGTTTTTACGGTAAATTAGGCAGAATCAGGACGTTAATTGATTTGATATTTCCTTAGATGTTTTACAACTGTGTGTTCATACATGAGTAGTTATTGCGTAACAATTTTCAAGTGAACAAATAAATGCATACACTTTTAAGTCGTGTTAGGAATTATACTAGACGCGGTGCAAAGGTTTTACCTTTGAAAGTTGTGGATCAGAAAAGTGTGTGAAAATTAATGTACTCACCTATTAGCGCTTGGACGTGGTAATGGGGTATAATCTCATTTGCGGTAGACAGCTTGGCGGCGGTTTTTGTACTCTGGAACAGAAAAGAGCATCTCAGGTCGGCGTGTTGTGTATCAAACAGTTTTAATGAGCGCTACCGATGCTCGCAATCACCACACACTCACAACGTATGAATGGGCCTGTTTGGACTTGTAACGACAGTGATTGACGAAACCCATAATGACGGTTGTTAGCAAATAATAAGTTGACGTTGCGAGATGTTAATTTTGTCGGAATTCGGTGTTGCGTAATCCCTCGTGTTGCTCCAGACGTCCCCAAATGATTTTTAAGCCTCGACCGTTGCGGCATTGTATCGGTGGACAATTATTCTATAACAATATAACGAAATCATCGTAAATTAGTCGCATCGTGACAGTTCCGTAGATACGACTCTAGAAATCGCCCATTGAAATTAATTGCGTGATCTTTGAACCGTTACCAAATGTTTCTGATCTATTGTCGTAGATCGCAGATACCATTGACTACGTAATTAAATAGTTGGTTTATACAAAGAATTGAAAAGAGAATGGCTGTGATTTCACAGTGAACAAAATTATTATATATTTAACTAATTAACCGATAGCAGTGAATTTTCGTCGTGAATTAGTTTAAAAGAAAAAAGGGTTATTACTTTATAAGATTTTATAACAAAAACTATCAGTAAAACAGTCCTGTGAACGACAATTGTTCGCTATATTTTCACTACGATTTTGAATTGATGATTTTATATTGTTGTTTTTTTGTATTAAATAGTTTTTGCCTTTATATTTAAAAAAAAATGTTCTTTGTAATGTTACTATAATAGTCATATCATTTAAATTATAAAGAGTTATCATACAGAGGCATTCATCCGTCATCTTATAAAAATGCACTTAGAGGCTACTCAGCAAGCCCCGATGGAGGGAGTAAAAAAAAACTAGTTTAAGATGAGGTTTTTTATACTTCAAATCCTCTATCTATCTACGATTGTTTGTGAATTTATAAATTCGATAAACAGTTTAAGATATTGCTTGACAAGCAGTTATCAAAATTAAAACCAATGCTTTGATTCACCACCATGATAAAAAAATACCCTTCAAAAATATAACTTTTCATTTCTTTAAAAAAATCGATAGGAATTTGCACAGAATAATCAAAGAAGTTATGACAATATAATTTAGAAATGTGACCTATTATTTCCTCGAACAAATCACTCCGTAGCTCTATGATGTCTGTTTCATAATAAATGATGATACGACTGTTGCCTAACAAGATTGATATTTTCATGGCCTGCGCATGAATGAATATATGTCTCACATTCCGAAACAAAGGTAGAAACAATTTCTGTAGCTCCATTAGATGTCTGGTTATTGAAAATGATACCGTTAATAATAGTAGATTCTTAAAGCTACTCATTGCCGACACGGACTCACAGCAAACTTACTTCAATCTGTCTAAATTACTTTGATTTTTTTATCTTGTGTTCAATTATACGAAACTGTTTGTTGATACCATCATCAGTACAGGGATTTAAATGGGATATGTAATACAAATGACATATGTTAATATGTACATTTATCCTTCTTGTTATTCCACTTATATCTTTTTCATTCCTTCCAAAGTACTCACAAATTTCGTGTTAGAGAGTAGAGAGTAACTTTTATTATTATAAATATGTATATTAAAGGTGCTTATTACTGTCTAAAGGTGCAGACCGTGTGTATCCGGCGTTATATATCGCACACAATAGGCGATGATTCCAATACGAAACTATGGGAGCCTCCTTGATTATTAAACGCCACTGAAGATTGATGCGACATTGTTGTGTAACATAATGTTGATGTAGGTTAAGGTTTCAGTGTTGTGCAATTAAAAAATAAAGTCTTCGTTGTGATTTACATGTTTCGTGCGTATTGTTGTTAATTAAAAAAATGAAAGTAAATATATTTGCTTCAATTCAATGTTACTCCAACGCCTATTAGAGAAGTCAATTAAGATATTTTCAGCATTAGGCCAATTTTTCCTCCATAATAACCGAATATGTTTTAACAAGGAATAAGTATCACTCATTATTGAATAAGTATTGCATTGTGTGTTAGGTGTAAGGAGACTATTAAAAGTATTATAATTGCACCAATTTATCAATGAAATTTTTTATGGTAATAATTGAAATGAAAACGAGCTCGATCTTAATTATGAAATCTAAAATTTTGGTAAAAACTGTAATGTTTTCTCACATTAAAGAGTAATGTATGGACTAAAGTTGACAATTATATAGTTTGTAACCGACCGAAAAAATTGAGGAGATTCTAATTGCCTATTCTAATAATTTAATTGTAAAACTGTAAAGTAATACTGCTAATGGGATTTTCGTTATTGATCTGTAACATTAGTATCAAAGAAATATAACTAACATTTGATAAACATCTAGGAATTGACAAACGATAAAAAAATTAGATAAACTGATCTTATCTTCTTATCTTATCTGGACTGACGTTGATGCTTTTAGCCTATGCGGCTCTATAAAGCTTCATCGGATCGCCGAATC
>DWHO01001131.1:0-16470 GCA_018247575.1 Eurytides lysithous rurik
GCGTTACAGAACTAGCAAATGCGTTGCCAGCACTTAAGGGGGGGAATTTGGGAAAGAGAGAGAGGGAGGAGGATTGTGTAGGAGGAAAGAGGAGAGTAGGAGCGAAAGGGGTCCTCCCGGCGTTGGAGGAAGAGGTAGAGAGTGAAGTAAGAGAGAGGAAGGGGAGAAAGGGGATGGGCCACCGGCCATCTAATTCACCGGACGAAACGCGGAAGCAAAAACACTTCCACTTTACGCTGTTTCTCTGTGAGGTCGTGGTTGGTCACTGTTTTGTTAGTAGTGGGACCATTTTGAAGAGCCCATCAGTAGTCATTGCATTGAGCAATATTTGACCTAGTAGTAATATAAGCACTACTGTGTTCCGGTCTGAAGGATGGAAGACGGTAGCAATAACCTGTTTTTGATTATTTGTAATCCGAGACCTCAATATTCCGTGTGAGATGTTTTTTTTAAAAAGTGGTATTCTGACCGGTGTCTCACAATAACAATATACTCTGTAACATATTATTTATCCGACAACATTTTGATACTTTATTGAAACTCAGTGACAAACACGCGGTGAATACTAGAAATAAGAATAAGCTTGTAACACTTCGTTTTCGTCGCCAAAAGGTGAAAAAAATCCTTCATGGGCCTGAATATACGCATGTATATTAAAATTCCAAGAGATATCCTGGATCTATCATATGAGCGTTTTATAACTAAAATTAGAAATAATCTATTGCATCAATTTTATTATACTGTTCAAGAGCTTCTGGTGGTCCAAAATGCGTGGAATATGGTTGATTGACTCGTATGTGCGATAGATATTATTGTATTAAGGTAATACTGTAACGACATTTTAAAAGAGCAACTGTTGAGTTTCTCGCCGGCAACATTCATAAGTGCTTGTAAAGGCCAAAAATATTTTTTTTTTATTCAAATAGAATAAAAAAAATTATTTGATTTGCTTTGAATGGGATAAGCTGTGTTGAAGGTAAAGAAGTATACTTTAAGATATATAAAAGATGTTAACTGTGGAAGTCGACGGCTCCTAAATGATTTTAAAATGTTATAAAATACAACAAAATGCAACAATTAATACTAACATAGAACACAGGCATTTTATTATTGTCATCGATATTCTTTAATTTATCTTTATCGAATACTTCTGCTTTCGATTAGTATATTACATTATTTTTTTTATTACTTTATTATCTTTACGTAGGAAAATATAACCACACCAGCATTTCCGAGAAAATTCAAAAGAGTGCAGAATGCCGTCCTTGACCGGTACTTTATTCGGTATCGTAAAGCCGGATTGGCATTATTTGACATCGTTAGCGTGCACACAACTGTTTTAAGCCACGCAGCGCCGCCGTGAACTGCAAGAGGCTTAACGGGTAAACGTGCCAATTAGTGAAATACATAATGAGGCGGGATTTCACGGTGGCATGGATCGGAGAAGGGCGCAACTACGCGTATTAACTGCTATTGTATACGTGATATTGGTTATGCATGGTAATTGTTTTAGATCATAAGAGACACGATTGCACGACGCCAACTCAATGAGTTCGTATCTGATTATCACCCAGCTATGTGTGGTGATATTTCTGCCCAGTAATCACCCGGACAGAATTGAACTTCAAACCATAGCAGTACGTAGGACGTGCGAGGGGCGACTTAAGAAAAAAATACTTTAACAAATGCTCAATACTACTCAATACACATATTAACTGCACCAGTGACTTAATGGTATAGATTCTCGCTTAACAAATCGTAGATCTTGGGTGACTCAGACACGGAGTTTTGTCTTTCTCAACTGAGGTAAAACCTCGCGTGAGTGGGTAGTGCGGGCGTGTATAGGCCGTGGCGGTACAACCAAGCCCAAAAGCCCGGCTTGCCCTACTAAGGAGTAAAATTTATAAATCTTAATTAGCACATAATTCCCGTATAATTTATTTTTAAATTTGAGCGTTGCGGAAATTATGTGCCACGTAAGATATTTAAATTTTACTCCTTGGTAGGGTAAGCCGGGCTTTTGGAATTGTATGGTAGTATCGCCACTGGTTTTATGTCATTTTCCCAGGAATAAAAAAGGGCATATTGGCTTATTACTCGTTTGTCTAAGTAAGATGAAAGAATGAACGGGGAAATGATAAATAAGCAATCAATAGTCGGTCCTGGCTACTTTTCGTCGCTATCATTTGTTTTTGTTGTACACATGGGTTAGGCGGAGGCGAACGCTTATGAAAACTAACCGCTGGAATCCTTACATTACTGTACCACTACGTAGGCAGTTATATAATTTATATAACACACTCAATCACTCGTATAACATACACCTATTATCTGTGTTACATAAATAAACACGAGAGAGTATTAATTAATTGTAAACAGTTTTGTTATAGTTTTGAACTTATTTAATTCATTACCTTGCGTCAACAGAGCCAGGGGAAACTGAAAATCGGTACAGTCAATGCTAGCTGTTGTATTATTAAGGGAATGCCTACCTTTACTCATATCATGAGTTTAATATTTCGTATACATGATTTGTTATTGCGTTTTTTCATATTGGTTAGTTACATATGTCATTATTATTATTATTTCCGTAAGCTTTTCAGTAGAATAGGTAATGAGAGGAACAAGTCTCGTGCCATAGATAAAGAAAACCAAGTAAACCCTTCAAAGTTCAGTGTTACTACAACAGGCGGACTCTTCAAAGGGTCCTAACAACCTCTTTCTATGAGAAAAGAAAACCAGATTGGCAACCAAATAGATCTTGCTTTAACTGAACTTGACATTGCAACATATTGGAATGTTAAATGTTATATACATTTATTTAAGGACCCGACTTAAATTTAAGATGGGATCCAGTGGATCAGTGGTCAGTGGATCAGTTCCTTTCCGATATATTCATATGTATATAGTTTAAAACTGTTTTTTCCTTTATAAAGAATATGAATCTAATCCTATTTATAATTTTCCCAGAAGGTTTTTATCTCAATAAGTTTCTAACCCTGTAATAGTTCTTATTACTCTTTAAATTTCTTTTTAATTTTACTCGTGTAAATAGTACTCTTTGATTTGCATAGCATTAGCTATTCTAAGCGATATTTATCTTAAATATGTAGTTGCTTACTTTTGCCCGTTTTAGAAAAATTTGTTGTTGAGTTTTTTTTCTTTTACTCTTCGCCGAATTTCTGTCTGGTCTTTTTTGTACGATGTCACCAATTTGTACAGAAGCTGGATTCATACCTGTTATTTTTCTATATTCATAATAATGTATACCTACATATAACAATAATCAGATAATAATGGTAATATAACACTTACCGAGTTTACAGCGGTCATCGCAGCATGGATCGCCGCTACTGGTGGATTACCACGTCATTCTGAAACAAACGAATTTTAAAATTATGTTTTTTTTAAGCTTTCAAATACAATTTATACTTACTGAATAAACTATATATAATATAAACTATATATACAATAGTATGATTATATTATATTTGACTTTTTAGATAGGACTGTAAATGCTAAGCGTTCACGTCATCCATAATAATTTTCGCAGGCAGTACTGATTCGAAGCGTGTATAAAAATTATGTCGTTATAAGGTTGGAGGACTTTTTCGGCTTGTAAGTATCACAGGGATCGTAATGAATGCCCTGAACAGAAATTACATCTTCTTAAACGCGAGCCAATGCCAATCGTAAAACGAATTATTCCAGAGGCAATATCGTAAATACATCTTAATTCTGGCCGGCGTCGTTGACATCGCACGTACCGTGACTCAATGCAGTCTCCGCGACGGTTCACAACGCAGGAAGCGAAAAAATGAGAAGTGCATTAATGTGATAGCTACCTAAACACTCAACCCTAAGCCTCAATATCGTAAGTCTTCGAATGAAATTGAATATTTCTCGAGACGGATAGAATAGCACGACTATTCACAGTCAGTGGGGCAAACGTCCAAGTCCATTAATAAAATTGAATCAGTCGGACATTCCGGAGCACAATGTGTGCACGTGTCGGAATAAATAAAGTCTCTGGCATGCTGTCGGCCAAAGAGTGGCGACGTCAAAACCGTCGGTTGTCTGACTGGCGACTGCTCCTTAAGCCATCGGCTCTAGATACTTAAATGGAAAAGTGCTATGTGCATCCCGATTAGCTCTATTCCCGTCGGACGTGTGACGCACTAATTCAGAGCTACGTATGTTGACGCGACGTCTGTTCCTATTCGATTCTATATCCGTACGCTCGCCTACACAATTCGTTACGTTTATCAAATTATTCATGCCGCTGTCGACGAATAAATTTCGAACTTGTCAACCGATGTGCACCGACATGAACTAAATACTAATTATACATTTATTAAAGCCTTTGAGACGTAATTTTTATGGGTAGAAATAAATATAAATAAATAAAAGGAGCAAAGTTCTTTTCATATAACGTTAAAGTCAACGCCGAATCCGCAAACATATTAGATTTTCTCCATTTATAAAATTTTTTCGACAATGCGGAAAGTGATAAAATTATTTTTATTTACGAAAGGAATGAATCGTAAATGTCCCAATAATTGATTGAAATTCTTAAATACACTGTACATCAACTTCATTAACTGTATAAACGTTACAATTTATTACCCTACGTGTCATTCCATTTATTACACAGTATTTACATTTTAAAAAATCTGGTGTAATTTACTATTTTTATACGGTAATTACAATATATTTTCAATATATCTGATACGGAAATCGTAAATTGTCAATAATTTAATTTTATATACGATGCACAAAAATGTACGAAGGTGGACCTAATGCCCATAGAATTATTTTCAGATTAATAAATTCCTTTTTGTAATAATCGATAGTAAATACATGCAAATAATAACAAATATATATACGTATTTAGATATTTCCATGTGCACATAAAATAAATACATTTATGAAGACATAAACATATACAATTTGATTTTTATTAACGGCCGCACCGTAGATAGGTGCCGATGTGAAATATATGATTTATTATTTGCTCGATGTGGGCGGAGCGTAAAGGCTTAAAAATTCATTTGTTACGGGCTCTAAGCTGGTGCCAGCCTGACGTGCATGATTGATAATGTTAACTACATTATCAATAGCCGGGCATTTTTGAAAAGCTTCCGAAAATCATTGTATCACGACAATGTGAGAATAGAGGATAGAGTTTTGGGATATTGATCTAATATCTTCACGGAAAATGTATTCTAAGACATTTTCATCAGAATGCTCTGGAAGTAAGTGTCACGATTTATATTAAATGTTTATAAATATGAATCTTTTACAGACACTCTAAGAAGTCGCGAATCGTTTTTGGCGGCAAAATTCCGCACGCAATAAACATTTATCGTGCCTAAAAACAACATAACGTTCCTTGATAAAAACGTTTGTAAAAAGTAAGTGTAGACTATAAGTACAATTTCAAAATAAAAAATGCCTTTATTTACGTCAGCGTATATAGAACGAATCAAAATAAAAATATTTGTTTACAATTTTCACTTTGAAAATTGTGGTAAAACAGTATCCAGGGACGTTCAAGTGGATAAGGAATAACAAATAATGAAATGCCCAATTACATATTGTGCATTTTATATGTTATGAAATTGTGATAATACTGTCCGTAGAAAGAATGCAAAGATATCGTGAAAAAAAATTCCCTTAAAATGAGAGTGATAAAAAAGCAAAATAAAGACAAAGCAAGTGACTTTATTAAGGCGCGCCCATCATTTTTATCACTTAGCCTGAAAGTTTAATAAAATGGCGACACGACATAAACGCGCCGGTGAAATATTACATTTTCTTTATGTGCATTACATTTTTGCTTTTGTTTTCCTAACCTAGTTACTGAATAACTCGATTTTTTGTAGCAGAGGCTGCCAATACTAGCAGTATTACTTGATACTTAGAACTTGATTACTTGATATTTTAGAACGATTGGAGTAAGCTCGTAAAAATTTAATTAAAATAGCAACTGTCAATTTATTTTACACAATTGTAAATTGTTTCCGTTCGTTATTACTTTCGTATCACATATAGGTTTTGGCAAACAGTTGACAAATGTAATTGGTGTATGTAATACGGTTTTGTATTGATCTGAGGTTACATCGAAAGTTTTCGACGAATTGTAAATCTAATCTAATTCTTCTACATTAAAAACAGATGTAAAAGAGTTATTAAGTTTTTCAGTCACAATACACAGAAAGATCAATTAGGATTGGACTAATTTTGTTTTGTGATTTTTCTCCTCTTTGATAATGAAAACGGGAGAGGGGTCGTCGAAAAGCCCAAGGCAAATGGCCAAAGCCATTAATAAAATTGAATTAATGCGTTGGTATCGAACGACAATAGAGAGTTCACTGAACAGAGTGCTTTGTGTAAAACCTCTCCACTAGGAGAAGGCTCCATAAAAAATCTCTTCCGAATTTCACCGCAAACACAGCGAGGAATAAGTAATTGGTATAGATTATCCTCGGAAGAATATTTAACGAGGAATCTAGAAGACGCCGCGCTATTTGTATAATGTTCCTAGTACTTTTGCGGCAATGCGAAAATTCTCTTTCTTTTTAGTAAGTGACGAGCGCAAAGTTTATATAGAGGTCAGGCAACTAGTTTCTAGTTCAAAACTAGTTCAACTTTGTTTCGTCACTTATTTAAATAATAAAAACAGACATATACTATATATCGTTTATATAATCGTGTATCAATAAAAGTAGCAAGTAAATTATTTTAGACGTCAGCTATTTCAAAACAAAATTAAACCTGTTGACATTTATAAACAAGTTTTTGCAAATAAAAGATATTTAGCATTCTCTTAAGCCGAGCAATAATTTATTGAAAATTGAATTAACAAATTGTAAATTCACGTCAAATAGTACATTCGAATGTGTCTATTAGCGTTAACGTATTCACTTTTTCTTGTTTAATCTTATTTTAATGATCCAGTTTTGTATATCTATTAAATCTATGTTTAAACGTGGCATCCGGTCGTAGATTACATTTATTATATACGGTTGGCGATGACCACGGTGTACATTAATCTAAAACCAGAGATTGATTTGTACTTTTCAATTATTCAATACATTCAGCAGACATGTCATGCTAAATATTAAAAGAAAAAGCTATACGTTCAGGAATATTAACGACATCTAATGAAATATATTGCTTTGCTGAAAGAAATCCCGAGCGTGTTTCAAAAAATATTGAGACGTCTTTTCATTGAAATGTGCATCATGTCGTACAATTGTAACGTTTTTAGTGACACTTTTAAAAGATGGAAGATGTGGACTTGGAACTGAAAACGTGACGCTGCCATATTTTTCTTGCTAAACGTAGATTCTCGATCTTTTCAATAAAGACAATAAAAAAGACGATGTAATCGGAATTGGGCTAAGTATGCGTTTCAGTGAAATATATGTGTAAAAAATCGTAGTTGATTCGAGTTCCATTCGAATAATTAATGCCTTGGAGCTTACGTTTACGTCTCTTTTAGCTATGTGTAAGCGGGGATGGACAATAACTCGGTACATGGCGTCGATAAGAAGCCGGGACCGACTTTTTACATACCCACCCAACGCATGGATCACCTTACTTTTCAGGCAATCGAGTGATTAGCCCGTAAATGCCCTTACCAAACTAAGAACAACAACACAAATTCATTGTCCTCCACGAGATTCGAAGGAACGAACTCCGATTTGTAAAGCTCAGATCTAAACCACTAGGCCACGGGGGCAGTCAAACTACTAATAACAATACAGTGTCAAATAAAATCTACTAAACCCTCCATTGCTCGTCACCTTAAGATTAAAAACTTATCTCTTTGGCCATTCTGTACTGAATGCAGTAGTGCTTACAAATTACTGCTTGCCGATAGAATAACTACTAATGAAGTTGCTCTGCTCCAGGCTGACTCTACGAGTCCTACCACTTAGGTCTAGAAATATTGAGATGTTAGTGCTAAGGAGACCGTTTGGCGCAGATGCTAAGCTATTGGCTTCGGCGTCGCAGGTCGTGGGTTGGATTCCCACCCGGGGCAAATATTTGTACGAACTACAGACATTTGTTTCGGATCTGGGTGTTTGTCCACGTAAAATGTATGTATGTAAAACGCCCTTATAACACAAGATATTTCTATCTTGAAATAGGGGCAGTGTTTTTTTAAAGAAAAAAACAAAGAAAGAAAGGAGAGGATTGTCAACGTTGTTGGCCTCTCGTAGAAGCAAGTGTCTTTTCGTAGACGATCGTGTAAGGGGCTAAACTATGTAAATTATGTAATGATGGAATATTCGTGACGGAAAGATTTTTAAGTGACGAACACCAAAGTAAAATTACGACGTCAAAAAATTTGTTGAATTTAGGCCTGTTTCAAGGATTAATAGACGTCCAAAATAGTAAATTTTTGGAGTTATGGTAGATAGTTTCAAAATTTAGACTTGTCCAGAGAATAACTGGCAAGAAAGGACGCCTTCAAATAGTCACTCTTTCTTTTTCACATATAAAATTAAAAAAAAAGAATATTGAAAAGAAAATTAATTGACGGGCTACTTGCAAAAACAAAGCACCAGTTTTTCCCTTTACTGGTTACTCAACAGGACAAAGTTTATATAAAAAAAATCAATTTTAATTACAGTCTATTAGACATTTTCAAAATTTCGATCATTAATGGCATCACTAACATCAATTTACACTTTAAACATGCAAAGGAAATAATGTTTTGTACTAATTGAAACGTTTCAACTTAATACTAATGCACAGACGTATGTAATATGGTTAGTCATAAAAACTACATCACATCGTGCCTGCGTAACTAGTGGCAAAGGTGGACCATTTTAAATCTCTGGTTGACAAGTGTAGTGCAGCAGTCCTGCAGTTCTAAACCAGTATCATTGCCTACTCGATTTTAAGACATTTAAAAATTTTAAGGACCGAGTTTGTATGGACCAAACTTGCAACAAAAGGAACTAATAGCGGTCAATAATTGACACAATGAATTGAGAAAGAAATTATATGTAATCGCTACAAAATTATTCTTGACTTTGCTTTCATTTGATTCACGGTTAATTAACTCTTTAAGTTCTTCTCTGAAATAATGCAAACCTTGAGGATCATTGGCGGACTTAAAAGCAGTTCAATATCATCGTGCCCAAGTAGCTTAATCAGTGACATATATACGAGTATTAGCAATCACATACCATATTGTCCGATGGAATATTGGGACGGCCAGGGGACGAATCCGCGCGTAAAACATCCAGCACTGACAGTCGCGATCAGTTTGTTTCGGACTGTCCCAGGCGTGGAGGCTCGTTTCCATTGTATTAGGTCGGTATGGAATTAACGGATATATTTATTTTTTTTAAACAGCCTAACGCCAACCAACTTTAACAAACATGTAATCATAGAAACATTTCATAATATCACAATCACATCACATCCAGATTTAAGCAACTAATCATTTTCAATCACACTAAATTTAGTGCAGGTCGAATCCATAACATGGCACGCAAACTAAAAATTAAACCGTAGGCATAAACTAGTATAAACTGTTGGACAGGACAGTTATAAATTATATATAGTTTCCGACGCAGAACTGGCCTATTACGCCCGGGATATTATTATTAGGACTGAGTACTTTACTCGGTCCTCATAAAAGAAACGCGTATACTTTTGAATCTTATCTAGATCTTATCTATTTTGGGATTTGTTCGATTAGTTAGACGAAATTCTCATATCCTGTGAGTTCTTCTATTGATTCTATAATATGGATTTTAACGCGTTTTATTTTAAATTTAAACTGCCGACAGTTAAAACAGTTTTATTTTATAATTGTTTCATCCGCTTAATTTGCTGGTTTGTAAAATGCCTGGAACATTTACATGAAGGGGCTGTTTATATGCCTCTTTTATTAAGCGACTAGCTGCGTGGCCTAGTGGTAATGGCCCGCGCTTTACAAATCGGAGGTCTCGGGTTCGACTCCCGTGGAGGGCAATGACTTTGTTTGGTTAGGGCAACACGGGCTGATTACTCGATTGCCGATGATCGATGATCCATTCGTCGGATGGGCATGTAAATAAGTCGGTCCCGGTTTCTTATCAACGCCATCTAGCGGTAGCTTGGAGAAGTCATTATTAGGAGGTCGGTTTAATGTTACCGCCTCTGCGCCTGATCTCTTTCCAGTCGTGTCGGTTATCCGTCCCACTGGGCTATGAAGGAAGACTAAGTGCACCTGTGTCTACCCAAACTCTTGTGCACTATAACATATGCTGTGCGATTGGCTTGGCTTCTCTTGTAGATCGCCCGCCATGGCTGAATCCGTCGGGGGGACAATATACACATTATTTATTTTATTAAGCGAACAAAGAAGCAAGTTAGATTAGAATTTCATTGAAAATGTTTCCTTCCAAGAGGGGAATACGCCAACATTGCTGCTTGGTGGTATAATAACGTCCATGGTTTGGTTATTTCAAGATCGTAGGCTTCCAAGCTTTTATGGTCTACCGCGCTTATAAGAAAAAAAAATTAACGCCCCCTTTTACATAATAATTAATTATACCAATTTTATGTCTGTCTATTATCTATAAATAAAAAAATAATTTTTAATTGCCCCCACAAAATACTGTTCTCTAGCGAACGCGATGACCTAGATGGACTCTGCAAAATACTATTGGTAGCCCATCATATAAAAAAATTCGAGAGGGAGGGGAGGAAGAAGAAGTGAGAAAAAGGAAGAAGGGGAGGGAAGGGAGTGGGCCTCCGGCCACCTCACACACCAGACGAAACGTGGAAGCAAAAACACTTCCACTTTACGCATATTTTCTGTGACGTCGTGGTACTGATCCGATTCGAGCCGCCCCATTCAGCAGTGGGAGCAGCTGCTTGGTTCTACCACCGTTTCAGTAGTTTCGAGACATTTTACGTCTGAGATTTCACTTTCATGATATTCAACACTGTCATTCCCCAGCCCAAAACGCGTTTTTATTAAAAGAAAGAAAGAAGACTTCACCAATTATCGTCACTTGTTCAAGTATGGAGACGGATTCACACGAATCGCAGTTCCGCAAACGCGCTGCGAACTGCGAATAGTCTTGTTAACGGCTGACACATAGGCCGTTGGTAGTCCATTAGCGTAAATTATCAACGTATAGTCATTACGCACGCAATTTGCAAGACTTAATTTTGCAGTAATTAGTAACGAACATCTCTTATTTCGCTCTTAACTATACCTTGGCTTAAAACCGGTAACAAAGTAATCCTGTTAGCTTGTCAAGTGTGTTTTTATGTCTTAAAACATCTTCTTAGATGTTTTGATTGTGAATGACTTACGAAACTAAGTTTGAAGAAACATAAAGGGGTAGTGAATACGGTTCGGACTCATGCATAGTAAGTGTAATAACATTTTATTTCATCGAAATTTGCCCGTTTATTTCTAACCTACTTATTTCAAACACATCCCGCTAAAGAAGAAGTTACCCGAAGCAAATCTGATTTGCCATGTTGACATCACCGGCAGCTGACATATCGCAATACGTATCCGGAGCTTCATTATTGTCGGAGCTTCCGTGTGGGTCGGACGTTTCTAGGAGATGTGGAACATTGACCCGATTCTTATTTCCTCCATACTCGACGAAGTTTCTTATTGCAGACATATTCTCTCAGCGCCTAAAATCGATAGAGCAGTAAATCCAAAGTGTCGTGTGCCAATATTAAAAAAAAACTGTTAAGGGTTACCAATTGAATAAAATTTCATTACAGAAATTCTGTTCATTAAAGGAGAAGTTAGAGCATCTTAATTTGTTATAACATTTTACACATAATATACTTCTTTTGTATTAGAATATAATAAAAAAACAACAATTACTATTTCATTGATTAATGTTATAATTTGTAATTAGCGTAATAGTAATTAAAATTTATTTACAAGATTAGTAAGTCCAAACGAGAGTTTTTTAGAGTTGCAGACTAAGTGAAAAAAAAAACTGAATACATATATTATATTACTATATTTAAATATTTGTAAATTTCAATACAAACAAATTATTTAAATGAAGCTTAGTGAATTGAAATGAAAAACTTGTATACAGCTTGTACCATTTAATGTCTTCAGATGCGATATGATGACGATCGTTACGTATAATATTAATTACACGAATACAACTGCTTTTGTTTCTTCTGTGCCACGAAGTATCTGTTTTAACCAATTAATTATAGGAAACGAAAGCTTTGGAAGCGCGACGTTCCGTTGTCGGGGATCCAATTTTTTGCGTAGCGAAATCAGCAATATCCAGTTTCGAGGGCGTCTTCGGATAATTAACAACGCGGAGGGGTTTCCTTGCGGGAGCGAGCGGGGGTCGAACACCCCGCGCGGAACGTGATTTCGGCAGGTGAAAGGGAGCTTTTTGTGTGACCAAGATTTCTCTAATGTCGTTACTGAAACTCGGCGGCCCCAGCGCGCTCCCTGAGATACGCTTTCGTTTGTTGACCTATTTATTATATCTTTTATTTACTTCGTGCCTAAACTCTTTTCGTAAGAAATAGTAACAAACCATTTACCAGTACATCGGCAACATGCGAGTATTCCATAGCGCTATAGCAAGATGCTAAGTTAAGTCTGGAAAGCCTATGTATTGACAGCATTGTATTTTCGTTCGATAACTGCGTGCGAGTGTTTTTTTTTTAATGAAGAATAAACATAAATAACGAGGCCCTTCCGAAGAAGGGAAAAAAATTCAAACTGGTTTACATAAGATATAAATACAAGTTCTGGTGTGGTACACATGGTAATATTTACCGTGTGCAAGTATACTTATATGCTTTTCTATATAATATGTATACAACAACAAAGAAGGGCCATATTACTAAAGTCAAAGGAAACTTGTTACGATGCCCATAGTGATTTGTGACTCTAAAGTGATTGTAACTAACCATAGATGTTTTTATTCACATCATTTTGTGACTAATTCGGCTTAGACAGACATAGATTACAAGTTAAAATGAGAAAATAAGTCTATATAAAAACTTAAGTGAAAAAAAAGACAAAATGAAATATTTAGTAAATAGTATGTACGTCTTAAGATCATTATTATAATAGGTTTTTTTATTAAAAGAAAAATAAACCAGTAGATGATTAAAAACCTTGAAACCTTTGGTACTTTACCAATCGACGAAGAAAACAAAAGCAAAGTGGTGCTTTGGCAATTGGATCGGATAAAGCAAACGCCTTGGATCGGCTTTTGCCCAAAAAATTATTCTCCAAATCACTTATGACCTGACGTTCTGTCAAATTAGGCATTGGATCACCAGTTTTGATGGTGCAACTCCTCTTAACGTTTAAAAACACACTTGAACTTATCAGCATGGGTCTTTGCTATCTTCAATTAAACATGAATTCCGATAAAAATATATGATATTTTAATTATATTTATTAATCGGCCCGTAAATAGATATTATATAAATCTTATATAAATTGACTTTTTCGTTAATTTTAACTTACCCGGAATCTAACTAATGAGTCCTTAGTATACAAAAATAAGTTTTTAGTATAAATAACTTATAAAATAATTTTCTAAATTTCCTCATTAAATAAAATTATATTAATAAATATTTTATCCCGAACCACTTCAAAACCGGTAGGGACTAAAAAATTACCTTTTTTTTTTATATGCATGTATTAAGTATTTATAAATTGAAGATTTCACGTATTTTGATATAACAAAAACTCCTGGACAATATAAGTTTTAAACGATAAAATATTTATTAATTTTAGCTTTAAAAGACCCGAGTCTAATATATTTTAGTATCCGAATCATCAAAAAATATATCTTACTTGATTTTTAGAAGTTCAACTTTTAATACAAGATCTAATAATGATGATATTATATTTGCCGAGGCCCTTTGAAATAAAAAATTGTTTATCTCGGCCTACAACTGGCTTTGACATTTAATGACATATTTGTGTGAAATATTTTCGAAATCGGATAAAACTAGAATAAACAATGACACATACTTTCTAAATGACCGCGAACTTAAATGACTGCTTGGGGAATCGAATTAAAAAAAACCAACTGGGAAACAAACGTCAGAGGACGAAACAAAACGGCCAGTGACAATTAGTACGATAATTATTTTCGCTGGCCGCGTCACGACGCCTCGCATTCCTCGAGCCGGGTTTTTCATAGCAACTGGCCGGCCGGTTTAAATAAACGCTCGCTTTTTTTAAAACGGATTCGTCACACGGCCATTCGAGGTTTGGGCCGAATTCGTCTGCCGTTAATGACTTACTACGATTGGCACAGCGTCGCGATTGAAGTACTTTTTTTTTCTTTCAGATAAACGCTTACCTAATTGATTCGCCGATTGACGTATCCAGCCAAGAATGCAGCACGTAAAATTGATTTGGCAGCTGCATTTTATTGAAGTAGAAATGATCATATAGTATATGTCTATATGTATACATATTGTTAGTTAGTTATTGTGAAGTAAAGACACTCATCTTAAACGCATTACATTCATGTCCGGCAATCGCGTGAAAAGCGTTGTTCTTTAAAGCGAACTAAATGCCGTTATCATAAATATTTCTTACATATTCCATTCATAATTTATATGACCGAGTGATTTGATTTGAAAATAAAAATCAACGAACATCAAAGCGTCGTGTTCACAGACACAGTCAAAGAGAATTGATTGCACGCTGCAAATTATCATTAAAGTCGAAATCGACTATCGATTCCATAAATTGCGCACTATCCCACTCTAACTTATGCTGAACAAACGAGATAGGTAATGAATGAATGGAGTAAAGCGGTAATAGTTACCAGAACGGTTAGTTTTAATGCACTGATTTGCATTGTTAATTGCATCATTCAGGCGGGACATTTTCGTAAGAGTTATTTTACATCAGAACTATTTACATTGCGTCGATGGTAATTCGTAATTTCTTAACGTTTCTTAACAAAATATTTGGCTAATGTTTGACTAATATCCAAGGCATTGGGTAGCAGATACAACCTAATTAATTCATCATCGTCCTAGATGTAGCAGATACAATCTAATTCACTTACCATCTCGGACGATGATAAATGAATTAGGTTGGCAAATTCTGATAAAATTTAATTCAAGCATCTGGCAACTAAATGGCAGAGTACTTGACGGTATCATAATAATTATCCATAGACACCGACAACGGCAGTGTCAATGCAAACTTGTGCCACGTGCCAAGTAATAAAAGAGGAGATGGCTATTTTTTTCTTACTCGGCGAAAAAACTAACTTTTATACGTTTAATATACGTACGCTTACACGCACAGGTTTTTTCAATCAACAGAAGATATATGGCAACTATTATTGATGTTTCAAAACCTTTATATTATAACCTTATTATAAGGTGTTGAGTGGTCAAAAATGAGTCCATCCTTAAAAAACTAATGATGAATAAACAGATAGTTTATTGTTATTCTTCTTCACTTCTCTCTCCTCCTATACCTCCGCTGTAGAATACATTTATATACTGAGGCCTGTTGTTAACCGATTTAGATGTCTATCTAGAGCAATAATTCCCGAAGTGGGACGACCCCAGGAACCATATCGAATCCAGTCAAATTTTGAAAGTGGTCTACGAGCAATAAATGTTTAGGAGTCTAAACTAAACTAATTTTAATTAGAATATGATGTGGTCGTTTAGGGATCGAATTGAAAGGCGGCCATCACTGTTGAAACCCCGTTTATTACTGAATACTTAAATAATTATATAAAGAACTTATAACTACAAATATAATCCTTACGTACACTTAATTAATAATAGGGCTGTACCATGCCACAAGAAGAAGATCAGCTTCTTCCGCAAAATCGTGACCTCATGGATGATCCGTCAAGTTTAGTAGTATTTATACTTTTGCCTATCGTTTGATAATTAGAAAGATCGAATGTTATAAATATAGTGTTATCAAAGTTCGTGAAAACAACTTGTGGGTATATACTATAGATGTACTTTAAAAGATTAATGAAATAATATATTAGGCATAGAAAAGACGGCGGTGGATTATAATTTGCAGATCATAATGTAACACATGTATTCATTTCAATGAACAATTGAGATACAGTTACCAGACAGCGTGATCTTAATAAATTTGTAAAAATAACATTATTCTAGTCCCTTTGCAAATTGAAAAGAAAATATTCAGGTCGCCTAACAGTTTAACAACAACAAAACGAGTTTCTGTAAATATTTTATTGTCTTCTATGTCTACAACTTACTGAGTTGTAGACATAGAAGACAAGTACATACTACGCCTGCTTATAATGTCTGTGTTTATAGCTATGATTTATAAAATGAAGTTTGTTTTAAATACATTGGTTTAAAATTATTTTAATTGGTTTATAATTATTCGTTTTTACGGTGGTAGAGCCACGCAGCTGTTCCCGCTGCTGAATGGGCCGGCTCGAACCGGATTAGTACCACGACCTC
>DWHO01001132.1:0-16468 GCA_018247575.1 Eurytides lysithous rurik
GTCAGAAATGTCTTGTGTTATAAGAGCGTTTTACATACATAAATCTTACGCGGACAAACACCTAGATCCGAAACAAAGATTTGTAGTTCGTACAAATATTTGCCCCGGGTGGGAATCGAACCCACGACCTACAACACCGAGGCCAATAGCTTAGCAACTGCGCCAAACGGTCATCAAAATGTATGTCTCATGCTTTTAAATAATCATGGCGAATAGTTTTTATTTTAATATTAGTTTATTATTTTAAAATTAAAAACATAGTATGATCGCACATCTAGGTAATTTCCGTTTAATAATTGGAAGAAAATAAAAATATAAAAATTAAAGTCAGACAAAATATAAAGTCGCAAAAGTAAAGTCGGCCATTATAAAGCGTAGCGTACGCCGTGAAGGTTGCACAAACGCCCGAGAGCTCTTCGGTCGTGACGTATAAAACAATATCTGTAATTAAAGCCGCGGAGATAAGTCCGTCTCTCGCGCATGACTCCAGCCATCGGGCGGACGCCATCAATAACCAATTACTTTTGTTACTACTGGCAGACACCTTACGTTTTATTTGTAGTGAAATGATACTAACACAATGGCTGTTACGAATTGTTTCGGGCTCTTTCAACGGAGCTCCGTCTCGAATATTTGGTAGGCCACAGCCAGTTCTATTGATCAAAGATGGTGGTTTAATGTCAGACGTCGCTTATTATTTTAAGTGGATCCGGCATAGTGGTCATGGCGGGAGTTGTAGCCAGTGCTGCCACCCACTTCGATTCTATTGTGTTGAAGGAGATCAACAAAATGTGCTTTCTACAGTTAATCGTTATGGAGTACAACAAACATGAAGAGATAGGTCGATTGGCTACTGTACTGATACTGATTAATATATATTGTTTTACTATTATGTACATACTTACGTATAATTTTAATGACCCGCTTGGCGCAATTGCTGAGCTTCAGTAAAATTGTTTCTTAGAAAAGGAGGAAAAAAAGATATAAACATTTTCGCCTTCTTCGCAAATAATATCACTTACGTTGAAGGAATTGTGCGAACATGAAATTCAAGACGCAAAGTACGCAAAGTTAAGTAAAGGAGTAGTTGTTAAGTTAGGAGAAAGTTGTCCCGCATGGGGATCGAACCGAAGGACACCGCGCAATAGCTCGCGCTATAGGCGACAAATGAACTATTGATTAATTAATTTAACTGTTGAGCCGTCAATAATAAGTAATTACTTTCCCATACGAACTGGTCTATTCGTGTAACAAATTCTGGGATGTTGCTATACGATGCTATAATTATCTTTCCTCATTTTTTTTAACAGTCCATTTATATTTCGTTGACTAAAATGTTGAATAATATCATGAAAATAAAGGAATCTGCAAAACATTTAACGAATTTACTTAAAAAAAAACGATTAAGTTTGGTGAAACTTAAATTTATTAGACTGGAGTTCTACAATACGACAGTCTCTGCTGTACAAGTTAAAAGAGAAGGAAAATAAAACATTCCGTTTGTAAATTACTCACTTCCTTTACAAGGGTTGATTGAAGAGATGGTTCGTCTTTCAATCAATATAAGATATAACAAGTTATTCGGTTTTTTAAGAGTATGATTGTGAAATTATTTTTTTTGTGTTTCTTTTCTTATAATGTTTTATGCATAGAGTTGTGTTGTGCTTAAACTGATCTTATCGCGCGCTATACTGAATATTACAAAACGATATATTTTTTATCTTAATTCAGAAGGAAAGAACTCAACAGTAGTTTAACGTGTGATAACTTTAAAAAAATATTCAATGATGCACCGCCATCGCTTATAAATCAAGTCAAACATTGATTCGAATAAGTTACGGTGATTTCAAGAGTTGGCCGGCTATTTCGATATCAATAACGAACGGATAACTGTTAATTGATCGACCGTGGTGACATTTCACCGCGGACGCCCCACACTCGCGCCGCCTTTGATGTCTGCCGACGTCCTACCTCCGTGTCTTCACAAAGGACACCGCCTCAATTAAATTCGTACGCGCGACTATTCCACACTTGTCTAGTATCTGTATACGCGACCGTTGTGGATGTCAAGGTAGGTTTTTTTTTTACGAAAAGCGGCACATTTTATGTCCCAATACGGAATGAGCGGGCGAATGATAAACAAAACACATTAAAACGACATTTGCGATATAATATTGTCAAATTAACTGCTTTGTTTGGCACAGCCTGTAATATATTCATATAATAATAATAATAATAATAATCTCCCCTGCCGAGGGCTTCCGTCTGGTTGGGTCTTAATATTTATTTATTTAGTATATTTACTTTTTAGTATTTATTATGTATATATCTATTTGTATTTTATTTAAACCCAACCAGACGAGAACTTAAGGAAATAGAAATAATAATAATAATAATACTTTATTTTCATTTAATAGAATGCATAATCGTATCCCACTCAGGTACTTCTACCGAGATTGTTTATATTTAATGTAGAATATGAGCAAAATATTATACTTAAATTGAATAATTATATGCTTGGATATTGAGTGTTTTGCTATAACGGCATACAGACAACATAACTAAGAGGCATAATTTGGATCAATACATATGATACTCTATTTCAATTATTGACACAGTTAACGACAATTTATGTCAAAATCGTGTTCTAGCTTTTCAGCTTGCCATTTCAATTTTTTATTACTCTTGATCTAAGCCTAAAGTCGCAGAAGCGGAAAGAGATTTTAAAAAATGAGGAACATTTATAACGAAAAATAGTCCTTTTTATTATAGCTCTTTGAACTAGTTGTTAAATGTCCTATGCATCTTAGTAAATTTTTTTATCCAAAAGAATGTGTCACAAGATGCAAGAAATTTAGAAATAATCAAGATCGACTTCCTTCGATGTAATGAATGCCGCCGTTAGAAAATCTCGAAACAAACCAAAATCCTCTTAAAAAGATGAAGTTACCTAAAATAACGAACTCAGCGTCATGATACTGAACTCACCTGTCTACTTTTATTACACTTACACAAAAATTTTAAGTCATGACATTTGTTTTTATTACTAAGTGTATTCATAACTCAATTTAGTAAATTAAAACGGATGAACAAAAACTTGGTAAACAAATTTAATTATTCAATTCAACGGTAGTTTTGGTTTTTTTATCAATTTATACAACTCGACAACGCTGTGAAATCATTATAAAACGTTTTTATTTAATTTAACAAAAATAATGATTAATTCACGAAATATTTTCAACATCGGCAGTGAAAGCATTAAGCGACTATTTCTTTTAAAGAGCTACGCTGTGTATTAAGATAAAATTTCACAACAATGTCGAGGAATTATATAAACAATGAAAAACCATTGAACCATATACTTATTATTCAAATCTAAAAGTGTACAAAACGATTCCGCACTCCGGCGCAATTTGTTAGATCGGCATCATAAAAACAAAACAAAATGCAAGTCACGCCATCTGTTGCCGGCAAAACAAAAAGATCTTTTTTTTAAGGGAAGTTTCTACTTAGAGTGCTCACACTTCATGCTCTTTTATTTATGCATGTCTTTTAATGCCAAAGACACGTTGAAAAAGTTTTTACGGGCTTCGTCCTCAAAGATTCATCTATCTCTATTATTTATAATAGAGATAGATGATGATTTTTAGGTTTCACTGAGTAAGTTCACTTGCAGACTATGGCTTACTCGTATACTCACTTATATCTCTCTTATATTTTCGCTTCATATACATTTACGCAACATGTCTCATTTTTTATTAGAAATCAAATCAATTCGAAGTAAACTTATTCAAATAAGCCTTTACAAGCTACTTTTGAATCGCCATTTTTACATCTCTGTTCTAGAGGAAGCTACAACGGACTTGGAATGCAGTTCTGCTCTAAAAATCCGGTGAGAAACTCAACAGTTGCTCTTTTAAAATACCGTTACAATACGTCAAGCCTTAATACAATGTAGTTAGCTAGCTCAATCAACTAAAGTCCACGTATTTTGATCTACCCGAATCTCTTGAACAGCGTAAAAATATTTATGCAATAGACTATCTAATTTAATATACTCAAGTGGTAGATCCAGGATGTCGACGCTGGAAAGTAAAAACGTAGTAACCACCGAAACCAAAATTATTTACCAGACATACACCAATCGACGACGTTTAATTTATCGATTTCTACAATGTAATTAAAGTCATTTACTACATTTCGCTTTCCAGCGGCGATATCTTGTGGAATTTTATTAAATACGCTTATACTCAGACCCATGAAGGAATTTTTCGCCTTCTGGAGCAACGTTAACTGCTTACTCTTATACCGCGCTGTGCAATAACAGAAAACAAGACGCAAAATATAACATAGACGCCAATAATTAAAATAATACAACATTGAAACAACGCCATCCGATACTTATTATTAAAATGATTAAACGTCAAGTTAAAGTTGTAACAGAGACTTAATACGCGTTTACTTTCGTGAGGCTCTGCGTTCAGCGTAAAAACTGTTGCGGTCATTCATTAGTCCGTGCGGAGCCGTAATGGAAACTCGCCCGTTTACGGAGATATGCATCGCGAGTAGTCGGCGCGAGTGCGAATGGACGTCCTCAAAACGGCCGGGTTATACGAGAAAAAAAACACAATTAAGATAATTATGGTGGCAGGTGAACACGGCGTGTGACGTGAGGATGATGTTTTCTCCCTTCGTTTTTTTTTATTTATCAGTTTATGATTCCATCTTTCGGCGAACCTTTTATTTAGCTTTGAAATGTCTTTGTCTTTTTTTCACGTTTTAATTTACAAATTTGAATTTGTCTTCTTTTTCTTTTTTTTTTCTATCACACAACTCTTAGAATTGTCTCATCGATAGTGGCGGTGGTCTCTATAGAATAGAATTTGTGGTATAAGGAAGCCGTTTGATATTTTAATTCGATATGAGTGGAATTAAGACGTAATTAATTTAAAAAAAAAGCACCGCAATTGTAGCTATCTTTGTGAGGATTTTTTTACGGTTTAGACTGACACGAGCAAGCGCCTCACCTGATGGTATGTGATCACCACCGCCCATGGACAAAGCGAATGTGTTGCGAGCCATTAAGGAGGGAAATTTTGAAAGAGGGAGGGAAGATTAGGGAGAAAGTAATTGGGAGGACCCCTAGGGGATGAAGAAAGAAGTAGTGAGGGGGATGGGCCACTGGCCACCTTACTCACCGGACGAAACGCAGAATACATCAGGCATACGACTTGGTCATTTTGTCACTTGGATTTCAAAAAAAAAAAATTGTACGGAACCCGCAGCCATTTGCAGATTCCCGCCTGGCCGTCTTTTTCATTTGTCTTTTGACGACATTAGACATGAAATTAGTAATGGATGGTATTTATTCACGACCGGTTTCGGACAGCCAAGGAAAATCGCGGATCCGGTTGGAGAACAGGTCGTCGCTGAGTATCTTTAATCGCATTTGGATACAGCGACTTATGCGAAATTACAATTATGAATTTATGCCAGCAAAGTGATTACCAATTTTTAAGTAGCTTGAATAATTAATCGTTAGATTGTTTTTGTCTAATTCTATTTCAATTGTTGGCAATCGTATTTTTGAGTGTTTTTATTGAAAAACTTATATGTTTGTTTAGATAACGCTTTAAAAATACGCCTAGGTTAATGTTTAAATCGATGTAATTTAGATTAATTATGAAATAAATGTAATTTACGGTTTGCATTACGCTTAGGAACCGAGTACTCTAAAGGCTGCCCGGGTAGGTTGTCAGTTTCATGGTTAAAGATGACAAAAAACATTTATTAAACCACAATATCTGTGAATTATAATAAAAGAGACATATTGGTAATGATTTGTGAAGTCTGCTAATTTGCATAGACCGCAGTACATGACCTTAAAGGCCGAGGGAGCCTATTCCTAGCACCTGGCATATGTACGATCCATTGCTCTGTTATTGAACAAATATTATCAAATAATCTTACTACTATCTATGTATCTATGTTAAAAAAGTTACAGTTTTTAATTATCGTGTATCGCCTTTATGATTTTTGGGAAACGTCACATTTTATATATTGTTTGTATTATTTAAGGATTTAGGACAATTGCTATAAATATGTCCAGAGGTTTTGTGGCTATAGTAAAATGAGAAACTAAAAATCTAACGCTCTGAAACCTGAAACCATGCGTGTTTCTTTTTTTTTGGACAATCGTGTAAATATAGACAAAGCGAAAAATATATACGTTTGAAGTATAGTAAAAATCATAAATGTTAATTATTTCGTTTTTCACACTAGTCTCTATTCAATCCAGTTAAAATGTTTAATCTATAGAAGTACGTAAATGATGACCGTTTGGCACAGTTGCTAAGCTATTGGCTTCGGTGTCGTAGGACGTGGGTTCGATTCCCACCCGGAGCAAATATTTGTTTCGGATCTGGGTGTTTGTCCGCGTAAGATTTATGTATGTAAAACGCTCTTATAACACAAGACATTTCTGACTTACAATAAGAGCAGCGTTCTTTTAAAAAAAACACAAAAAAATAAAAACGTAAACGTTGGTATACGGTGACGGTATGTACGTTACTACTCAGTTCGTCTATTTCCAATCCGTCCCGGTACAAAAGTGCTATTCACTCAGCAACACATCCGGTGGCCACACGTCGAGTTTTAACGGGACACCTCTCCTGCTTTATGGCGATTTCGCGTAATTCGGTAGAACGCTCCTTCCTCCCGGCGGAACGGGCCGGTGCGTTTACCCGGAATATTGTCACTGCTGTCAATAGATTCTTATAAAGGATGTCTCCTTTTTCGTAAGGAAAGTTTTTATTTTTTAGCTTAAAGATATGATTGAAAAAATAAAAACATGTAAACCAACTAGAAAAAAGTTAAGAAAAAAAAGAAAGAAAAAAGAACGGCTGCTTTTTAATAATATTTATAATAATTATGAATAATTGTTAATAAAAAGGTATCAACTTCTTGTTTTCTCGAATATAAATAAGGCAAATTCACTTTTTTCGCGAAGTGTCGAATACAGTGCTCATAGTAACGAAACAGATGGTCTGTTAAAAATACATTTTTTAGATAAATACGATTCCAATTTTTATGCTTTTATACCTGCAATATACAACAAATATATTTTTTTAATAATCGAAATATCTGAAACATTACATCCAACGGTCTAAACCAGCATTCCCCAAAGTATAGATGGGTCAAGGAACTCCCAAACTTCCTACCACTGGTCTAAACAGTAGGTATATGGTCATCTCCAATAGGTAAAAAAAACCTTCATGGGCCTGAGTATACGCATATATAATTAAATTCCACAAGATATCCTGGATTTACCGTTTGAGCGTTTTAAACAACTAAAATTAGAAATAATGTATTACATAAATCTTATTATACTGTAGAGCTTTTGGTAGACCAAAATGCGTGGAATTTAGTTTAGTTAAATTGACTCTTATGTGGGATGGATATTATTATATTAAAGTTTAACATTCTGTAACGACTTTTTAAAAGAGCAACTGTTGAGTTTCTCGCCGGCTCTTCTCTATTTGAATAAAAATATTTTGATTTGATTTGAAAAACAAGAGAAACTGATTTTAGTCTAAAAGTAGCAACAATTTGGTAACGTCTCCAGTCTTGAGTCCTAGACGGAGACGCTAATTAACTCACCCGCTGCCTTCCATTAATAAGAATACGCTGCATATTTGTTCCCATAAATATAGCTCGTGCCAACCGCAAGTGGAAAGTATTAAAACGATCGCGAAACGCATAACAAATAACTACCGCACTCATATAAATTTCCTTTACAGGTCACTTGCTTACAGAACAGGTATGATGGCTATAAAAAAAATTGTAGCGCCAGGTTTTTTATAATTAACGCGGCTCCTACTATATTATGTTTGCATGGATTTACAATAACACGATATAGAACTGCTACATATGAATATCTTCCCACGAGTAATAATTATAATAAACATTTGCTTCACACCACAACTTAAATTACAAATAAAAGAATAAGAATAAAGACACGTTTTACATAAGAATGGCTTATAAATAGTTGTGGAGCATCTGGTGTCTGCGATAAATATTAACCGTACAATAGAAAAATCGTAGAATTTAATTATCATTGTAATTAGACGTATATTCACACTGAATCATTACTGACACTAAAAACATAAAACTGACATCAATATTTCATATTGACGAAAAAACTTAGATAAAAATTGGGCTAGACTAGGGGACTGTGCTAGAGTGGACTTCTAAAACTAGTTTAGCCGATCATTGAGTTACGCAAAGATGCCTGTTTTGTCCATTTTTTTTGTTTCTTTAAATTTATTTTGTTTTTGGTTCCTAATATCATTTTACTATCACAAAAGGCCTTTGAATATACACATTCGCTTCCTAATTTTCTGTTATTAAGTGATACTTATATAAAATCTTATTATACACCGCATCGGTACCACAAAGTTGGGTGCTTATGGGCACTACGACCTATTTTCAGAATCAATAAGCTATAGTAGATGTCAAATTATTAATAAGCGTTAAAATCAAGTGAATTTTTTTTCTCATAATATTGGTGAGTCATGGATTTTATTTTTTTTACATTTTTTTAAATAGTAACGTAACTACAAACTAAACTTTATCACTCATCAATCGATTGACTTCTTATTAGCACCAATGTGATCACAGTGCTAATAAATGTTCGATTTATTTTTTATTTATTAATTCTTAAATTACACGTGTTTGTGACAAGCGATAACTATTTACGTCATAATAAATACATTAAAAATATATTTCTAAATCTAAATAGACCTTACAATAATTTTCTGAAGAAGAGGCAAATAAAATTACTTATAGAAAAAAAATTACAAAATAAATTCTAATCATAACGAACGTCCAAACCTTTTTTTACAGATTTTGACTTAAGCGTTACTTAAAATTTCGTTTTAGATTTTATTTAAAAGCATGAATATACTGTAATTTCAGTAACTTTTAAATGTGAAAAAGAATAAAAAATAAAATCTCTTCCACACTGTTATTGCTTATAAACTACTTTAGATAGATATTAAAAAAATACTAAAGTTTTTATTAATAATAACACTGACAGACACGTTTTGCTACAATAAAGAGATCTAACAGTCTTTAATATAACTACAAATATGAGAATATATGTAAGTGTGAACGCAACATCTTAGTGATGGATCAGTCTGAATTTGTCATAAGAGAAAATAATCCAGGAAAATTCAAGAAACGAGAAAAAATACCTAAAATCAAATCCATGAGAGCAAAGCCGCGGACCAGAACCAATAAAATTCACATTTATGTTAGCAGCATACACAGAGAACGGGAAAATAGAACCAAATCAGTATATTATTTTACTGTATCCATATGTACCTAGTAACAACGCAGAACAAAGACAGAACTTCAAAGATCGTTCAGCATTGATTTCACGTACATTTCAGAAAATTGAAACAGATTTTTCTGTATACCTATTTGCTCCCGGCACTGAATTAGAAAGGTATAGATACCGGACCCGTTGCAGTTACAAGAACGGGCACTGCGTAAAATATTTTAGATGTTCCTTTGTGAATATCTAAGCGGCAAAGAGTAATAAGAACCGGTGATATTGCCGTTCCATAAAAATTCTCCCGAAGGTCACCATTTATAACTGAAAAAAGGAATATTAAACAAGAACACTCTGATAAAGGAAAAGGTATTTTCTTTAAACAAAAATTTCCTCAAAGGAGTAAACAGAAAGAGGCAGCATTATTTATTCAGAATGGCTTGAGTTTTGTAAAATGGACGAATTTCTTATGAACCCGGTTAAGCATTACGGGCAAATTCGTTGTGCACTTCCTGGTTAATAACGCTATAAACTCTTGATTCTCTAGGACTATATCACTGTATCACTTTTAGAGTTGGTATAGCTTAGATATAGAAGCTATTGTGGCATTCTAACGTACAAAGAAGACTACGATTTTTTAGCTAATGAATAAAACTATCACAGGCATCTTTTATCCTTTGAACTCTTCTTTAGTAAGTTTATTAAGATAGAAACCAATGCGCCGTCCAACTGATTATCAATCTAACAAATAAAGTAATCTGGGATTGAAACATGTCTTGTAATAAACGCGGTCCTACACCTCAATTTGTTCTCGAATGAGATACCTGTTCCTAACAAATAGTTCTACTTCCTTTCTGTGTGCATTTTGAAAAAAGAAATAGCCATAGAACCTTTAAAATAAAGTGGACAATGCAGGGATTACATTATTTTATTACTGCAGTATTGTCTTAAATAGAATCGGCATAGGCATACATAATTCTACCTTTATTCGACTGGCCCGGTGGTGTAGTGGTTAATGCTCCTGACTGCTAAACCGAGGGTCGTGGGTTCGCACCCAGGACAAAATATTTGTGCGATGAGCATAGGTATTTGTTCTGTGTCTGGGTGTTAATTATCTATATAAGTACGTATTTTAAAATACATAAGTATGTTTATCAGTTGTCTGATTATCATAGTACAGGCTCTGTCTCAATGAACTGTATGCTAATCTTGAAGCCACAAACCTCATTTCTACCTTGTTTTATGCTATATTAGGCCACAGATCGCTTTACATTTTTGCACTGTACTTTTTGGACTTAGGGTGATATAACCTACTTTAATTTTGGCAACATAACAAATCCAAATCCAAGGCGCGAACAAAGCGTGGTGATGAAATAAATCTCCGCAACATTTTTTAGACCTTATAACACCAGAACAAAAAGACGAACTGCTGCTTATTACATATTCCTTGGCTGTGGAGGCCAGAGTTATAGCGAACACGATTTTTGCCAGTTAAGCCTCGCAAACGTTATTAAAAACGCGGTTGCGTACGTTACGTCGTGAATCGTGATTTTATAGTTGTTTTTGTATACGAAGATGTTATTAGTCACTGTCCCGGTTCCGCTACTTGGATAAATGTGTATAAATAAAAACTAGTGTTTGTTCGTTCGTGATAGGTTTTTTTACATATGTTCATAAGGGTTTGTGCAAATGTACACTGCCGGTCAAATGTTTGAGACCACTGATAAAAATTTTTTGTTATTAGTAAACATTTTGCAAAAAAATGGTGATAAAAAGTAATCTGCGCACCTGCATATTCTATTGTTTATAAAGATTGCCTAAATGCTTATCCTTTTGTACATAAGCCAAGGAAAGGGCAATAAACAAGCATTGTTTCCAAACTTCAATGTGAGCCAAGGAAGAGCTAGTCTGATATTGTTTATCATTGCAAAATTATTGACGCTTTTATTTTACATCAACTTACAATGCAATTATTCTAAATTCTTTAAAAAAAATCATATTCAATTTAACCTGGTATTTTCATGGTTATCTACAAATGTCCGCAGTTAGTCTGATTTTGTGATTCCTATAGTCAAGACGTCTCTAAAATGGGAAAAGTTTGTGAAATTAGCATTGAAACGCGATCTGCCATCGTTGTTCTCCATAATTAAGGCAAATCTGAATGTGATATTGCATCTCAACTCAAGTTATGGAAGACTTGTGTTCATCGTATTATTGTGCGGTACAAACAAATTGGCATTAATCAAGATCGTCTGCGCTCCGGAAGATCATGACTACGACTTCTAGTGAAGAAAAATTTATTGTAGTAACCAGCAAGCAAAGTAGATGCCTAGCAGCACCAGAAATTCGTCTTGAAGTCATAAAATCTCTGCAAAAACTTGTTGCAGTGTCTACAGTGAAAAGATGATTACGAGACACCAAGTTGTTTGGCCGCGTTACTGTTGAAAAACTTCTTCTAAAATCTCCCCAGCATGACCCATCGAGATTGGACCGAAGAAGATTTAAAAAGTATTTTAGAGTGACGAATCTAAATTTGAAATATTCGGTTCAAGGAGAAGAATTATTGTCCGACGTACCGCCGAAGAATAGATGTTGTGTGTGACACTGTGTGGTCTCGACTGTCAAGCATGGTGGCGGATCTGTTGTGGTCTGGGGTTGTTTCTCAGGCTGTAGGGCGGGAAATCTGGTCCAAACAAAAGGAACTATGAAAAAGGAGCAGTATAAAGTAATTTTGGAGAAAAATGCTATTCCCTCCGGATTAAAGTTAATCCGCCAAGGATTTATTTTCCAACAAGAAAAATTAAATTTAAAATTATGCAGGGGCTATTTGGACGAGAAACAGTCGGAAAAAGTGTTGGAAAACATGACATGGCTACCCCAAAGCCCCGATCTTAATCCTATAGAGCTTTTGTGGGAACAACTCGATCAAAACGTTCAGGAACAATGTCCTTCTTCACAGCGGGTCATGTGGAATGCATTAGATGCTGGAGGAATATCTTGCAAGAGACTATAAATAAATTAAGTGTTCGAATTCCAAGATTGGTAAAATATGTCATATAATACGAAGGAGGATATGTGTGATGAGGACTTTTGATAAAATATATCTGTATAATATATCTTTATCTCTCGTGTGTGTTTTTTTAGAACACTGTATTCGTCAAGACTTCACCTATTTTTTAATTTTAAATCTTGAAACATTAAAATAAAACCTGTTAAAATAATAAAAATGTATAAAGTTCTAAATATATTGGCTTTTAATTGTTTTATTTCTATATAGTGGTCCGAAACTTTGGAACTGTAGTGTATAAAAAGGAAATTCAATTTATAAGCTCTTTAGTAAGAACAAAAATGTCTTTTAATATTATAAATCTAAAAGTGGGTTTTGTCGGTATTGCCCATTTTTCACTGAGATACGAGGTGATGATTTAAATATTATCCTTGCAAGTATTATCCTTGGCGTAGTTGCAGTTTCTTTAAGGTGGTAGAGCCACACAGGAGCTCCTGCCGCTGCTGAATGGCCGGTTTGAATCGGGTAAGTACCACAATGTCACATAAAAGAGGCGCAAAGTGGAAGTATTTGTGCTTTCTGGTATCGTACGTTGAGCGAGGTGGATGGTGGCCCACTCCTCCTCCTCTTTCTTCCCGCTTTATTCCCACCTCAACGGCTGGCAAAGCTTTTACAATTTCTTTGATGTTGTGTATGTCCATGGGCAATGGTGATCGCTCGTCATCAAGTAGGTTGCTCGTTCGTCCCCTACTATAACAGAAACAAAATTTTTGGGCGTAGAGTTTTATATGCAATTGTTTGTCAACGAATGTTTTAAGTAATGGGAAAGATTGAACTGAAAAATTGTATCAGAAAAGCCAAAAACCAAAACTTATTACTATATAAGAAACTATATTTTAAAACTTAGAGAAACAATTATATCCATGGTTTTTATGCTCTGAAGGTGGTGTCATTGGTGGTGTCTGGTGTGGCGTCATTGATTTGTGAGAAAGTGGCTCTATTCTATCTAGTTTTCTAGAGGTGTTTTGAATGTGTCAAAAATTTACTAAAACTTATTCTTGACAAAAAATGCAATCACCTCAGAGTCAGTAGCCTCCTTATCTTATAATATTCATTTTCAAATTGCAAAGTGGATTATTCAATCATGCAAAGTGGCATGCTATGCCACATAATGCCGCAAATGCATGCATTAATTGTCCACGATATTTATTTATCAAATAAATATCGTTTTGTAGTTTTGTAAAGAGAATCAAGTTATTTGATTAGTTACAGTGTGTGCGTAGTGCGTTTTAGTAGTTGCGTGTTAGAAACTGTATCTGTTTTTTTTTGTTTCAGATACATGGGGTAATTGGCAGTTTTGATAAAACTAATTGTAACTGATATAATTTTTTTCATAAGTAGCATTACTAAAGATTTTTTACTGATATTTTACCCGTGTACTTAAAATACTAAAGCAGTAGAAAGTGTGTCGAAAATGAAATGAATAACTTATTGTTATTGCTAGTGATGTGTTGAAAGGTCATTTTTGAGAGCTCAATGTTTCGAAATCATTACATTAGGCCAAGTTTTGGATTTGGTTTTCTACCACCAATCGCAAACCTGTTCATGATTTCGTATACGGCAGTTAATAAACTATTTCTTTTTCATCTACAACAGCTAATAAATGATGAAAAGATGGCATCAAAAATGATTTGAATAAATATTGACAGAATCGGCTGCGACTGTGCGAAATTATGATAGTATAGACACTTTTGTGTAGCAGGCATTTAAGACTGAGTAGTGTGTGTATTAATGTTGATTAGTAATTTTCATCAAACCGATGTTAGCTCATTAAATAATATACAATATAAGTTATATACAATATTTATGATTTGTGTAATACATTAATTAGGTATATTGTGTAATGGTAAGCTCACCTCTATATATTTAGAAGTGATTTCATTTGTAGAGTCGGTCTGGGAGAGAGACTACCTTCAGGGATTGTGTAAGTATTTTTTTAAGAGGTTACGGCATATTTCCGTTCGATAAGACCCAGAGAGATCTAGAGTCAACGGTTTGAATTGTTGCACTTTGAAAAATTATTGTTTTTACTATTGTTATGGGTTTCGTTGTCACTTGGTGCGCGATTTGTTCCTTTCGAGACTTGTTTTTATAAAAAAAGGAGTTTTGCGCGTGACTTGTTCCTTTCGACAAGTATTTTTTAAAAAAATGAGTATTGCAAAGTTGTTCACATTTTATACATTATTATTGTAGAAATAATCTTAGCGAGAACTTTTAGAGCTTTATTTGCCGGCTTACGATCAGTCAAGCCAAACTTAAAAAGACTTTAAGATTGAAATGAAAATTATTCAATAACAATTGCCTAGTTAGTACATTATGTGGATGTGCCTATAAATAATTACATCATGGTATTACACAACCTTACGACAAGGTCATGAGGCGAATTCAGTATTGTAAAAGTAAATAGGAACTTTTTGTCAGAAACTACTTCACTAACAGACTACTGTTTTACATCTTAGAGCCACCCGGCAGCACTTGCTGTTGCTCGAATTGGCTAAGTACCACGATTTCACAGAAAATCGATGCAAAGCGCAAGCGTTTGTCCTTCCGCATTTCGTCCGGTGAGTGAGGTGGCCGATATCCCACCCGCTCTCTCTCCCCCTTCCTTTTCCAGCCGCTCCCTTCCTTTCCCTTGCAAAAATTCGTATCTCAAAGACCGATAATGCATTTGAAAAACCTTCAACATTGCAAATGTCCATGAGTAGTGGTTATCGCTTTCCATTCCATTAAAAAAGGATTAATTTACGGTAGTGATACTACTACATAGATGAGTTCGTCGCTATTAGTACAAAAGATTTTCTCCCTATATATGGTTGTGACCAAAGAGTATCCTAAGCAGGCAAATACGGCTGCAATCATGCTTATTTAAGTTGGCTCTGCAAAATATGTACGTGGTGTTGCGAATGCTTGCTACCACAGGCTGCCTAGTTTCAAGCATATGTGCAAAGTATTTATTAAACCATTTACACAGTTTTTCTCCTCTCTCCTTTCAATGTTGAGACAACTAGCCGTTCAAGAGGGTTCTTCTTTGAGGGTTTATTTAAGTTTTTACTGCTCTATTCCCTTTATTCGGTATTGCATAGTATAAATTAGAAAGATATAATTGTTTTTTAATTATACAGCACTGTGCGTTCATCAATTTTAACAGCAGGTGCAGACAGATATGTAACTAAGCAAAATTGATGGAGGGTTAGTCAAAACGGCAGGACGCACTGGAAAAATTTAATAATGACTAACTTCTCTATAACAAATGACATAGTAAAAGAGTGGGAAAGAAGATGTCTTTAGTGCATAAAGGATATAGTAAGACACTATTGTGCCATGTATAAATATATACATAACTCCCGATTATTTTTTTTAATAATGCCTACAAAAAGCTTGATTATTGCAAGTCTGTGACTTTAATTACGTAATTTAAGTCAGGTGTAGTAGTCAGCAAGTACGATATGCTTTTCGATGGAAGCTAACCAATCGACCTTGAGAAAAATCTTATGTTATCGCCATGCGAACCATCCCAAAAACCTGCTTTAACATCATACAATAACTGTAAAATAATGAACAATTACATTTTTATAGTAAAATGAAAGCTCCAAAAAAATAGTTGACAATATTAGTATTTCATAAATGTAATAAATATTTGTTATTCGATGTTGAAGAGATTTTTTCTTATTTCTTCAAAGTTCAGGTCCAATCATGATAACATTTTATGAGACTAACATTTTCAATTTAAGTTATTGGACACTTGGAGGAGATTTCGCGTAATATTCTAAATAACTAAATGTTTAAACTAATTGAAAACCTCCTCTTTTTGAAGTCGGTTAGCTATAAAAAGCTGAATCATTGCTTGCGCAAAGATAAATTAGTAGCGATTTATTGAACTTAAGAAACATATCGAAGGTACAATGAACTGTTCTCAAGTCATAGATCATGTTATAAAATTGATTTTAAATTAACGAGAAAAATGAACATCAATAATATAATGACCGTTTGGCACAGATGCTAAGCTATTGGCCTCGGCGTCGTAGGTCGTGGGCTCGATTCCCACACGGGGTAAATATTTGTACGAA
>DWHO01001133.1:0-16462 GCA_018247575.1 Eurytides lysithous rurik
GTTGATGACAATGAAAGAAAAAGGAAGCAGGGCTCGTCGGCGGGGGAACCGTGACCATCGATGATCCCATTGGTCCGATGTATTATCACGTCATCGTCGGCCAATGACGAGCCTTTTTGTCGTGTCGAGGCGTGATACGGGTTACCGTGGTGGTGATGGCCGGGACAAAGTCCACCGCTGCGTTTGCCTATCTATGAATATATCGTACTACTGCGTGAACACCCCTTCTAGAATCATATTTCTTTAGTTGATCCTGGATGCCACAAATTTTATCATCGTTATTGAATGAACACATGCATAAATCAAGACCAGTGCAAGCTAGAAGTAGGTGATTAGCCCTCTAGAGAAAATTTTTCTACCTCAAAGCAGTAATGCCAAAGTATTACTGGGTTCGGGTTTAAACGGCAAAGTTTCCAGGGTAATTATTGTGCACCGTGAATATAAATAGAAAGATGTACATCAACTTATAGAAATGGGTGAAAAGAGTAATGTACAGATAAGCAAAGTTTGGAAACATTTAGTTAGCCTGAGCGTGTAGCTGGAAATGTGATGCCTCTATCAACATAGCAGTTAATGTATATAATAACTATGTATCCCGTCTCCATTAATTATTGGAGTATAGTACTACTTTGCATATAAACTTTCCACATGCTAATCAAGCGAGTCATAGTTCCAGCGAAATTGTTTCATGACTTGTTTTATTAAAAAAAAAAATAAAAACCACCGCAATTTTTTTTTTACAAAACAAGTCTGGAAATACGTATTAAAATTAAAAGAAAAAACAAAAACGCCAAACTTTCTTTTACAAAGAAAGTGTGAATAGGTCAATAACAGCTAAAACTATACAGGTTTGTCCTGAGGCTACTTTGAGGGGAGTTCGAGGGGAAGGTATGACAATGAATGGCCAAGGTTCGTCCAACCTTCTCGTCCAGGCACTCGACGAGGTCGGTGAGGTAACCGCGCGCCGCCTGCGCCCTCCTGTAGGCGGCGTCGAGGCGGCTGCGTCGCTTAACCATCGCCTCCCTCTCGCGCACCGAGCTCACGAGTCGATCCCGGCACTCGTCGCGTCGGCCTTGCGTCGCCGCTCGCTCAGTTTTCAGCTCCTCCAACCTATAACAGACATTGTAAAGTAGTTGGTAAATGAGCTACTAATATACTCATTAATAAAAGGTTGCTGGCCAGTTGGTGCAGTGGTGGTGTAAAAGCGAAGGTCGCGCGTTCGATTGCCACTAGAGACAAAACATTTGTGCGTTGACCATAAGAGCTTGTTCTGGGTCTGTTCGGTGTTCGAATATACACATATTTGAAATATTTAAGTATGTCTATTAGTCTGGTCAATTTGTATATGATGGTCATTTATCTTAGAGTTTCTTTCAAAGAGTCCTTTGATATTTATTGATAAAAATTATAATAACAGAAGGTAGCGTCTATGGACACTAAACACATATCGCAAGCTTGTAAGCCATTGAAATATTGACGCCCAGCGTCCTCACTCACTGGAAGGAATAAAAACATTTCTGCAATGCATGGATGACTTAGTGGTTACTTCGCCATTTTTATTTAGTTTACTGTATTTCATACAAATGACATTTAAAAAATAGTCGTTCTTAGTCTGTTTGTGAAACTCCCTGCATCCGGTCATTCATCTGCAAAGAATAAGAGTATAGACAAGGGTGACCAAATAATTCAAAATCATAGTTCGTACCGTATCTTGAGTGCTCCCAGAAGTTCTGCGGCCGTCGAGAGCGGAGCACTGCCGGGCGCTGTCAGCGGTCGTAGATGGGCTGGGGCCTCCGTCAAGCGGGCCTGTGGTGGCGCCACTGCGAACGGATTGAGTTCTATGTTGCCCTCGCCTGAAAAACAATAACGACAAAATTTCCATTAAGTTATCCACGCTAAAGTTAACGAAAATTTGATAATTATCAGTGTTATAGTTAACTTGTGACTTATATGCAATATAAATAACATAATTATGCATGATGGTAGACTTTATGAAAAATATTCAACGAACATAGATAATTTGACAAGCATACTGTTCTGGATGTCATTTTTCGGGTTATAGATTTTCCCAAAATTCTTTAAGTCTTATTCTTTTGTAAGTCATCCTTACATAATGACTTAATAATTTGGTTAAAAGAGATATTAAATATACTTTATTTAAATAAGAAATATTTTTCAATAAAAATATTTTATATGGAAGATTAATCTGAAGTGTCACAGGAATGAACTCGACTTACCCGATAAATCAGTAATGGCAGCCATTGCCTTCTGCATTTGTTGCTCCTCCCATTCATCTGCTTCACTGTCAAGCTCTTCCTCTGAGGCGGCTGCAGCCGTACCACCTTATTTGATAAAACTTATAACTTAGTATGTATATATCGTGTTATTTCATCTACTACATAATACAAAAAATAAGTTAATAATTTATATAAGAGTTACCTTAACATTGGGAAAGAATGTTGTTTACTGTTGAATAGTTGATTATGTATTTGTTTTAACAATAGCTTATTCTGTAACTGATGCTTTTCATTGCTCTCTTATCTGTGATTTTGGAAGTCATTGATCTATTTATAAACTTATATTTATCCAAACTTGTATCTATAATTAATGTCTACCGACTGTAGATCTGCTCATTGATTGTCAACTGGGCTTTGCAGAATATCGTGAGCTTATTTAACGTTAAACTTACGCTTGGGCTTGTCGCTGGGTAGTTCCAGACCACGGACCTGTATCCTGCCGTCCTCGTCGTCGTCGTCGCCGGAGCCGTCGTCCCGTATGAGCCGGGAGCCGGGCGTCGTCTCAGACTGTATCGGTACGAAGTCGCCGAGCTCGCGAGCCTACGAAGCGAATTTCAATATCAGTTCTCTTATACACAAATATTCTATGAAGTAACCACAATGAGACAACGTATTCATATTCCAGAAGTAACGTGTGTAATATTTAAAATTTATCTTTCTCTCCATTGTAGATAAACAACAATGGACGATGATATATCGTTCGCTTTGTGAAAGCCGAACGAGTGTACCGCAAGGGACCATCTTGTATCCCGCGCTTTTCTCTCTTCGCTGCCCTCCAGTAGCGTATAACGGGCGGATCGTTCGAATCGGTGTCACGCAGGGCGACATAGCTCCAGAGTCGGTGACGGCCACCCCTAGTCCCTCACCTCTCATACCTGCTGTCGAGTCTTGCGGGCCGCGTGGATCAGCGCAGCGTCGGGAATGCGGCCCGGCTGCGCGAGCGCCGCGCGCACCGTCTCGGGACGGTAGCGATGGAACCCCCTGCTATCCTCGTCCCCCTCCACGGCTTCGTCGTCGCTGACGTCACCGGCGCCATCAGCGGCCAACGCCTCGCGACCGGACAGTATTAAGCCTTCAAGGGTCATCTTCTTCCTCTGCCGTGGCCCACCTTTCTCACTCGCACCCTCTGTGTCCACAGCATCCTAAATAAGATTTCATTTGTCAATTCCCCCGTGTCATTTATATAATATATGTAATAATATAATATATGTCAATTATCATTTTCTATATTTTTTCACAAACCATTAATTTAAGCCATTTCTGACCATACAAAAACAAAGTTTTAATTAAGTACTTGGTACAAAATATTATGGATGTTCAGTAAAAATGCAGAAATGGAATCAAGCAACCAAATCCACCACTTCAGCTTATAAACATAAAAGTTTTGTTGGGCCTCTTTAATTTAATTTTATCAAAATTACATAAAATTGAAAGCTGAATTTAACAAGACAACAATCTTGTTTTTTTTCATAAACTACTTAGTATTTACTAAATAAAATATTTAACTTAGTAGTTAAATCCTTTAATGACAGCAAAGCATTATGTAATGTTTAGTTATGGTGTATATAAAAAATTATATGTTCATTACCAAATGATTAACCTAGATAAGTTGTCCATGCCTAATAGTCTCCTATATCCAATATATTTACTGGCATACTTAAGATTTATTTAACAAGTAATTGTGAAATAAATATTAACAAAATGTTAAATAGGATAGTATTACCATCACATGACATGCTTGTTCAATTATCACACTTCTTATATGTACACTTTAAACATTACCTCCTGTATTTCATTATCATATTTGATATCATCACCATCAGGATCATGTTGTTTCTCTTTCTCTCTTCGTTTAGCAAGTCTCTTGCTTTGCGAAGATTTCTTCACTTTGAAAACCTCACCATCATCCTCTGTTAGAAAATAATAGATCTTAATAAACACAAATTTAATAATTAAAACATAAAGCAATTATAAATTATTATTTAAAATTACCGAAAATGTATTCAAGTATTAGTAAACTAAGAATTATTACCATTTAGTAAAAAGGACACCAAAAAACCACTGCATATAACAAGAAATTAAAGATGGGGAATCCAAGTGATTTAACATCCTGCAAGAACATGCAGTGTAATTCTAAGTAACTAGTACTATTAAATATCAAATACTCCTTGTTACTTCATAACTGATTTGATGCTAATACCAGAGTAAAAAGTCATCACTAGCAGAAGACGAGTATGAAAATCTTGTATGTGACAATCTTCATCAGAATAATACCTGAACGTACTGGCCTACACGATAAACATTTATGGAGGTTATAATTAAAAACTGTTACAGTTAGATCTACAAACCTTCATCAGCAAAACTCAGTAATGGGGTGTTTTTAATAAGTTTGTTTTCTTTTTTCTGGCTGATTATTGGCGGTGGCGGTGGCTCGGGCTCTCCATCCTCGTCATCATCATCCGCGCAAAAAACGCGTCTTTGTATTTTCTTTGGTTTTCGAAACATTGACATTATTTCTTAAGAAAAAAAATATTTTATAACGATATAGGGAAAGAATTAAGTGCGATATTTAATTTATATTTCTTTAAGATTAAAAAACAGAAGACCGCTCAGCTTGAACGAAAATTGTGACTTACGCATAATTTGTCATTAAAGCTAGTGATGCTCATGTCAAATGCTATTGCCATAATTGAAAAAACTAAACCAACAAATCAAGTAATAACTTCCGAAAATGAGAAAGTAAAGACAAAAGAAATTAAATTTAAATTATTAAATTAAGAAATTAATTTTATAAGATAATGCAAATCTGAACTGTGAAAGTTTCACCAGTTTGTAAAAAGTGTAAACCACAAGTACAGTTACAAAATAAAAAAGTATATGTTTACAACTACAAAATTTTGAAAATTGTGGTACTACAGTACCCAGGGACGTTCTGCTGACGGACGGCTGCAATGTAACTGTAACTATGTATTACTACAAAGATATTAAATAATTGGTTAAATACGTAAAAACTAGTTATATAAACTAGTACAATTTTTCGGTTTTATAACGTCTTTCTAAGTAGCTGGAGCGTGTTATCGATGAAAGGGAGCGGATGAGGGCCAGAATAGATTATTGCCCAAAAAGTTGAAAAACGCCATATAAATAAAATATTATACATTGGAATTTAAAAATAATCTACAAAGCCTTTACAAGCTTCTTATCTGTTCTTCTGTGAAGTCAGAATATACTATATATAAAAATAAATTTATTTACTATATAACTGACTACGAAAATTTTAAGGGTTCTCAATTCCCAGAAATCTTTTTAATTTTATTATTCTTATTAAGCTTCACCATTGTTTAAACTTGTTTCGTTCGTTGAACTGAAGCGGTAAATCATTACTTTATTTGGCGTGTTATTAACATTTTTTTTGTTAAGAGGGTTTGTTTGCATTTTTGTAATAAAGAATTATTGATAGCCTATAAGATCCGATAAAAATACTCCATGATATGAATAGACTAAGAAATTCAGATACTGGACAGTTGAATATTAAAATTTTAATTTGCTCGTTGATCATTTGATAACTCAAGCAAAAGATTGTTGATAAGTTTTCGCGTTAAGTTCAATTACCGGTTCGTTAGTAACTCGTTGTTCAAGTCACATCACTAGTTCTTTCTTTAAGTCCCACGAAGCGCACAAGGTTTGTGCGTATTTGTGTCTGGTCTTGGTAAGTAAAATATATCTTGTTATATTTGTGCAATCTTTTATTTATTTAAGTATTTCTAAACGAATATTATTATTGTAGTGTTGTCTGTAGTCCACTATTAGATATATTTTAGTAAATTTGTGAAATCATGGTTAATGTTGTCACATGAAATGTTTTAAATCGATTCGTACCTTTCTTCTAGTCCTTAAATTTCTCCGAAGTCCCTACTACACTCAACAAGATGGGTAGGGAGGACAAGGCTACCTGGAAGACTAACTACTTCAGTAAAATCATTGTAAGTAACGTTTTCAAAATTCTTATCTTGGGACGTGTGACTCTAGGTTAAACATGGTTTTAATATGTCTGTCCTAATACCAAGAAGCGTAATATTAGCCCTTGGCTTCGCTTTCAGACTAAATCGAACTCTTCAAATTTATCCTAGTGTGACATTTATTTAGTATATATTGCACTGGCATTTTGGAGATACATTTTGTTACGAAAATAATTATGTTGAAACAGCATTTTATTCGAATAAGTTAAAACCTTCAATATTTTATTTGTTATATTATTTGTACTAAATTTATTATCGATATTGCAGCAACTCTTAGACGAGTACCCAAAATGCTTCCTTGTGGGTGCAGACAATGTGGGTTCCACTCAAATGCAGCAGATCCGTATCTCACTGCGTGGCCACAGCATTGTGCTTATGGGCAAAAACACCATGATGCGTAAAGCCATTAAGGACCATTTGGAAACCAACCCAGCTCTGGAGAAGTTGCTGCCTCACATCAAAGGCAATGTTGGCTTCGTTTTCACCCGTGGTGATCTGGTTGAGGTAAGTAACATATCCAACATATCAGTAACATATCAGTGTATATTGTTCAATATTAGCTTATTATATTAAGTAGTTCATATGTTTTATGTATTATTTAATATTGAGTAAGTAAAATGTTTGGTTTTATATATTAAAACTAGAGACCTTCCAGCTTTGTTGGCTTGTTTCAAGTTTAATTATATAGTACTAAAACTAGCTACACTACTTAATCTATAGTTAAGAAATAGTTTTCAAATTATTGGTTACAGATAATTTTATAGGGTCTTTAATATTTGTGTGTACTATATATCAGGTTCGTGACAAGCTGCTGGAGAACAAGGTTCGTGCACCTGCTCGTCCTGGTGCAATCGCTCCTCTTTCTGTGGTCATCCCTGCACACAATACTGGTCTTGGGCCCGAGAAAACATCTTTCTTCCAGGCCCTCTCCATCCCTACAAAGATCTCGAAGGGTAAGGACTCAGTGTTTTGATATTGTAAATAAGTCAAATTAGAATGTGATGAACTGGTGTTTGCATTGTGTGGTAAATGCATAAATATGAGGAATAAATCTTAAATATGGGTCAAGGGTAATGAAAGTAGTTACAAAAAGTTTTACAAATCTAAAAGCAATGTCTGTCCTAATACCAGGGAGTGTAATGTTACCTCTCTGGCTTCGCTTTCAGACTAAAGAGACCTCTTCAAATTTATCCTAGTGTGATATTTGTATCTTTCAATTTTGCACTGGCATTTTGGAGATACATCTTCTTGTACTATTAGATCCTTTATTAATAAGAAAATAAGGTTTGAACTTTATGAAATCATTGAGTAAATACTTTACATTTTTGGCATAAGTACCAGGTACATGGAGATCTATTAGACAAATATTAAATGCCAAAGACAAAAATTTAAATTGGAAATTTTAATGTATTTTTGTAATAATATTTTTTAATGCAGTGCAGATGAGTCACAAATGTTGTTTGTATTAAAAACATATTTTGAATAGTTATTAATTACTACTTTTTGCAGGTACTATTGAAATCATAAACGATGTGCACATCCTGAAGCCTGGTGACAAAGTGGGCGCCTCCGAAGCTACCCTGCTCAACATGCTGAACATCTCTCCATTCTCATATGGTCTTGTTGTAAAGCAGGTGTGTAAAATGCTTTTTCTATATTACTAGTATTCATATTTTATTATACGTTCATACAATTATGTTAATATCACCATACTTATATTTTTTCAGTAGCATTTAGCATTTAAATTTCTGTCATGAACATAAAGTTATGAAATAGAGTGAAAAAATATAAGGGATTACAATGAGTTACTATTTTAACTATACTGGCATGCATACTAACTCATGTGGTCTATTACACTGCTTGTATAAGTCATGGTCTATCCAAAGTGTTGAGTACAGATTGCATTTGTCAATGCTTTCTGATAATTTATCTTTGGTATAGTAAATGCTTTGTGTGTTTGTTTTCATTTCAGCTTGAATTCATTAGAAATGTAAACCACAAGCAAATATTATTCCACTATATTTCATATATTTTTTTAGTTGAATTTCAATAATCCTAACACATGAATATAGCTGGCAATATATATTTTATATTTACGATATTTATGTTGTATCATTTGTGGAGAAAGTACTAAAATTAAATTTTTCTTGCAATATAGGTGTATGACTCTGGTACCATCTTTGCACCTGCAATCCTTGACATCAAGCCCGAGGATCTCCGTGCCAAGTTCATGGAGGGTGTGGCCAATGTAGCAGCCCTCTCTCTGTCCATTGGCTATCCAACTGTTGCTTCTGCTCCTCACTCCATTGCCAACGGTTTCAAGAACCTGCTTGCCATCGCCGCCGTTACGGATGTTGAATTCAAGGAGGCTACCACCATCAAGGAGTTTATCAAGGTAATATTTAGTTTAAATATTGTTTTATACCAAAAACCGAATTGAGGTTTATGGGTTTGGATAGGCGTTAACCATTTAATGGAACATTGATATAAAAAAGAATGAGAAAAAGCACATGGTTAATTTTTGAAGTATGCATATACAGTTATATATGTTTCAATTATAAAAACATTTCTAGCAGTATTTGAGATTTATTAACAATGCATGGCCTGGTCATTGTTGGAAGATGCCCGATGGTGTTATATCAGTCTGAACAGAAGTTACACAATATTTTGTGAAGATCACTAATTTGGGGTTTGATGTTTCTCTAAATGATTAGCAATTATCCGACAGGACCCGAGCAAGTTCGTCGCCGCAGCCGCCACAGCACCAGCCGCCGCCGCTCCGGCCGCCGAAAAGAAGGAGGAGGAGAAGAAGGCCGAGAAGGAGGAGTCTGAGAGTGACGACGACATGGGCTTCGGTCTCTTCGACTAAGCATTCCGCAGCCGTGGCCACCTGCACCCACTGTGCACACTCGCCGCGCCGCCGGGCCGGACACCCATTTGGCGGCCAACGTTTAATGCATAGCGGTTGACAGTTAATAAAGTGCCACTTTGACCGTGAAAAGTGTTTTATTTTGAAACAGTCTCGCTGATCTGATACTGCGTGAAAGAACAAACCAACAATAATATCATTGTCTTCTTTCTAGGGCTTTGAGTTTGTTGATAGTATTCAATTTTTATATAGCTCCTTTCTGCGGCTGTTTTTTCTATGGCAGAGGTGCTCAAATTTGAACTGCTGGCGATCTGCCTCTATATTGTTGACTACGATCGATCGGGCTGGCAATATATGTGATGTAAGGTTGTCGCGTAGGTAGGTCGAATCTCATGGCAATTTCATGTTGTGGAATTCCAAGGCCATGCCAAAAAGCACTCGCGATCGACCATTTGATCATCCCCAGTCTATGGTGCATATAATGTTGGTGAATAAGCTATCCCATAAGAAATCTGTTAAACCGGCCATATTGCAAAACGCTTGTACTGAACACTCACTTTCAGTGTTGTGTTGTCGATTTTTTTGGAAACTATCTTTCAAAGAATTGTTCTGAAATTTCAATGTTCTTTTGTCTACTTTTAAAATCACATTTCGCATAGATTGGAAGGCTTAAAGATAAGCGACATTACAAAATACTGACACCTAGTTTTTTTTTAAATAAAATAGTTCACAGCTCCGCTCTGCCCTTGTCATAAGTAATAATTCTTTGCCAACGGAGATGCCTTTCAACAACACTGGCCATTTTGTAATGTTATTTATGCATGGTAGGCGAAGAATTGCTTCAATCTCACTTAATTGTAAATATTTAGTATTTCTAAGCTTGAAATGCTATTGACAACTGAGAGTCACTTCGCTCCCGCAAATCGCCCCTGGAAGCATGTTGCGGCTGAAAACCAGCTGAAACGGAATAAGGATACTTATTCCGTGTCAGGACGCTAGGTATCGTCACTTCAAAATTGTATACTTCTTCTTTGGTGCAATAAATTATTATTATTAATTGTGAACTCAAATGTGTTTGAAAAAATATATATAATATATACAATTGCCATACCAAACGAATGGTCGCCAACGCGAGATTTCTTGCATTGCTTAACAGATACAATAAATAAACAAGCGTAATTTTTCTAACATGCGATGGAAATGAAATATGTATATAATTAATAATGTTCTAAATGAAAACTTAGATGTAAAAAGGTGATGATCATTGGCTGGTGGCCTAGTGTCGATGGAAGACATCACATTATCAAATGTCACGAGCATTGCTGCCTTAAAAGCCTGCCTTGCAGGAAATACTAGCCAAAAGTACGTGTCGACAAAATAGTTGTATTTTTGGGATCTGATTTTAGAAACCTGACATCGACGCCAGAAAGCATAAACGTAGTAACCACACCTACCTAAAATTACCTAACCTTAACCTAAAATTATTTACCGGACATACACCAATTAACGCGGTCTAATTTACTGATTTCAACGATGTTATTGAAAAAAAAAATTACCCCACGTGTCACTTACTTCGTTTTTGCTTTCCTGAGCGTTAATATATTATAGCTAAAAAGTATTATAATTTTAAGAATTGGCATGGCATTTATATCTTTGAACGTTGAATTTAAAGTCTGGAAGGTTGACGATCCAATAAAAGAAACTGTTTCGTGTCAGACGATTTTATTTCTTTGGTTTTAACTCTAAGAAGTTGTAACATTGCGAAGTGATGTCGCATCGAGCAAAGAAAAAAAAAAACTAAAATTTATCTTAGAATACAGCTGTTCCCCCAGTCACCAATTGACGAGAGAAATATAGTTATATCACATAAGGCTCCGACTCATAAATACGTAAATCTCAAGTTATGAAACGTAAAATAATAAACTATACATGTAATTAAATCGATATGCTATTTCGTAAATAAACGCTGAACGATAAGGCTAGTTGAATACAGTTAAACGGAAAACAATCTAATACTAAATAAAGTCCAAGAAGTGGGTTAGTAAGAACTTAAGTCATAATTATTGCTAGCTTTACGATGATTGATTTTTGCAAAGAAAGTGTTAATGCATCATATTTTAGTAGTGCATTAGACATTTTCTATGGTGTTGTCTAACAGTGGCCTTCCCATTCTCCAATATCAAAACCTGACAACTTTTGTTCGTAATCATTCAAAATAAACACCGCCTAACACACGTGTCTCGGTAAGAATTTTCTTTCTGAGCTTTAATTAATATTTCGATTTTATTGCAATCGTAAACCACAACGATAAGAAGATATGAGAGATAAACTCAGCGATCCACGTGTTTCGTTACATCTATGATCACTTTCAAATTTAAATTTTTAGTTTTTTTAATCCTTGAAATCTTTTAACACAAGTGATCAGTTTTTGTGTAAATTAATGTGATGTAAACAGAACATACAATATATTTTAGGATTATAATAATTCAATTTAAAAATGTAACTTTAAACACATGGTACATTTTCCCTTGTCTATGGTCTGTCTACATGTTGAGCTTCCCGCCAAAAAGGAGTCCATAGCTTTAGTTAAATCTCCTGAAAACAGTAGGAGGTCCGAATTGAATGAGACCTAATATTCGACTGATACACTAATTATAAAATTATATTTATAATAATAAACCTGTAACAATTTATTTTTTTAAATAAAAAAATAAAGTGTTACAAGTTCTATTGAAACAAAGGCCAAGTCGGATTTCAGCGAGAAATGGTGCCACTGGAAAGTTTCCAGGTGTAAATCTATAATGTTTAACACGAACCAACCCCAGAACCGATTAATATAGTAACCTCTGTATCGCTTCCAATTACTACAATAATGACACCGTAACAATATTATACTAAACATTAACATGTTCAATTTGATATAATATCTGCATTAATTACATATTTTATAAGTGGACGATGCATCTTAAGAACGATGTATAAATATATTATTTCACAGGGACCCTTATAAAAACACCTATGTCTCATCGCGCGTATGAGAAAAATTTGTCTATACTGATGGCCGTTCGTTTAAATTTTCTTTTTAATAGACTAGAGATGAAAATTGGAATATACAAAACTATCGTAGTCCCGGAAAGCGTGAAAATAGCACATCTCACTGTGTTCATTTTTAATATTAACGGCTACGAATTCGGTTGTTATGATTCATATACGATATAACTATTCACACTTGTGTTTCGCATCTATTGGACAGCTATTTCGACCCTCAAAGCCTTGTCAGAGTACAAAAGATTCGATTAAAATTTCACAGTCATCGACAACGCGTTAGATTGATTAAAAATAACGTTCGAATAGTACCTCTAAGGTGCGACCGAAGTTTCCCCTTCCACACTTCGTTCATTATCTGTGGTTAGACGTTAGAAGCAACATGGCGGACCGTCCTATAGACGAGCGTCCAAGTTCACCTAAACATATCCCATGTTTAGGTGAATTTTGGCGCGAAACGCGGTTATAAATCCACGTGTCGGGGCGCTGTGTCGGAGCTGGACGCCGGCAGTGCTGCCACACCTAAAAAAAAATTAAAGTTAAACCAGTTATTAAAAAAAAAGTAACAGGTTATATATCTCATGTAGTGTACTGGTTAGTGCTCTTGATTACAAAGCCGAAGCTCGTGGGTTCGATTCCCACTCAGGACTAGATATTTGTGCGATTAGCAAAAGTAGTACCATGTCTGGGCGTTAAATATCTTAAGCATCTTTATTGTTATTAATTTAAATTGTACAATGATTTAAACTTTAGTTCGCTCGAGTATATTTAATTGAAAGCCGTCGCTCGGCCACTTAGCTACCACCTAGTTACATAACAAAATAATATCATTGAATATATATAATATTAATAATCATCAATAGTGGATAAACGAACAAATAAAAAAAAACAGTTGTCTTAAAGCTTTCTCATGAAAAGTTGCGTAATTACCGGGAATAGAGACATGGCATGTTAAATCTTTCTCGTGAAAAAAATATTTAGTGCATTTCCTAAGCCCACCTCAACTACGCCCCGCAACGCTCAAATTTTAAAAATAAATTATTCGGGAATTACGTGCTAAGTAAGATTTATAAATTTTGACCGGCCCGTTGGTGTAGTGGTTACTCCTGACTGCAAAGCCAAAGGTCGTGGGTTCGATTCCCACTGAGGACAAAATATTTGTGCGATGAGCATAGGTATTTGTTCTGTGTCTGGTCGTTAATTATCTATGTAAGTATATATTTAAAAATATATTAGTATGTCTATCAGTTGTCTGATCACCATAATACAGGCTCTGCCTAGTTTGGGATCAGATGGCAATGTGTGAGATGTCCCATGATATTATAACACTTTTAGATAAACAACATACAGCCGGGTTGATTGGAAGAGAATGCCCAATGGCATTAAGTCCGCCCTTTGTAATTCCTAGTTGTAAGGTATCGCAATAAAGTGTAAATAAATAAAATAAGTAAATATTTAAGATAACGTATCATATTTAACTGCATATGTCTAATGTCAATGGCTTTACTGGGCTTTGGATTCCTTTATTGACAATAGATTAGTACTGGAGTTAAGTGCGGCACGTGTTACGACACTTCCTGTCCAAGATGGCCGCTCGGCGAATTCGGCGCGAATGTGCATCGCTAGTTACAACTAATCCGGCGTGTGATCCATTCGCGATGAGCCCCACCAGTGTTGTCACGCGCTAATGTCGATACGTTTAAAAGTATACTTGAATATAACATAAAACTCTGCATCCCTTTTACAGCCTATTGCGATCACTAAAGAAGATAAAGTTTGTTTCAGTTACTGTTTATATTAAAAAGGTTTGCAGAATTCTAAAATGTTTATATGCTAATCATAAAAAATATATTTAATAAGATAAGCGAATACGTTCTTTGTATAATACAAATACTATAATTAATACGCGATAAAGCCCTCTCCCTCCTTGAAAGTTACCTTAACGACAGAACTCAGGCTGTCAAGATGGTCAAGTATATCAGTGATAGCGAGAAAATGGCCTTTGGTGTCCCGCAGGGGAGTGTCCTTGGTTCAACGCTCTTTTTGATATTCATAGATGACCTCTGTAACCTCTCAGATGTTGGGGAAAGGACATTCTGCTACGCTTACGATATTGTTTTCACTGGAACATCCTGGTGCGACGTAAAGGCTAGAACCGAAAAAGGGCTGAGGAGAGTGTTTAGATGGTTAAGCGATAGTCTGCTAACGCTCAATACCCTAAAAAAACAACTAAATATGTTTCACACCCAACATCACCTCTCGACCAGAAGCAGATTTCTGTATCAGGCTTCATTCCTACCAAAATACCGAAGTTCAAAGTGCACCTGTCCAACTTTACAAAAAGTAAAAAGCATTAAATATCTCGGCGTTATTGTCGACCAGCATCTCAATTGGCATACACATATCGAATAGACCCTAAATAGGATTAGGAAGCTTATGTGGCTGTATGTATTACTCCTATATATAATGTCGAAAGATCTTATTAGCAGAACTTATATTGTGTTTGCAGTATCTGTAATAAGTTACTGTATACCAGTTTGGGGTGGTGCCGCAAAAACTACCTTCATAAGCATTGAGAGAGCGGAAAGGTCCCTTATAAAGGTTATGTATTATAAACCGTACAGATTTCCCACTCATATACTATACAAAGAAAGTGGGTTACTCTCAGTAAGGAAACTTTACATTCTTAGTCTTATACTAAAATATCATAACTCTCTAGTTTATGACCCCCAAGCAATAGAAAAAAGACGATACTACTTTGTAGCTTCCGCCTCCTCTATATGCACTATGTTTGCTATACAACAATATGATTCCCAAGCAGTGTTTGTCTACAACAAAATAAATCGTAAACTTAAAATTTACCCTATTGATGGTGTCACATTCTCGTGCAAATCAGTTTTACAATATTGGCTTTAAAGTTTATCATATGAAAACGTCGAAAATTTACTTCATAGGCTAGAATAATGCACAGAGTTAGAGGATACAACGTTCAGAAATCACACACGCATACATGCGCACGCACACACGCATACATGCGCACACACACGCACACACACACACAAACACACACACGCACAGACACAGTTTCTTTTACTTTACTTTGTTATTTTTTCTTGTTTTGTTTTTATAAAAATCTCATTTTTGATACGCATTGGGAAGTTGCGAGTATTCCCAACACACATCTCAGATTACTTACTGGGAGGGAAGTCTGGATCACATTATGTAAAAGAGATTTTTTGCAAATAAACTTATTTTTATTTAAAAAAAAGTACAAATGTAAAACACGTGTTTAATCGTAGTATATATATCTTAGCTAAATAATATAATATTAATTGAAAAAATAGTAAGAACTTTAAATAATAACCAGTAGTAAGAACTCAAATTTGCAGCGCCTCTTAACCGTAACAAAGTAAACATAGTGGTTAAATATCTTTAGAAATCCGAAAAATCATTTCTTTTACAAACGATAAAAAGCAATCGATTATTTTTTTAAGTTGTCATAAGGTTTTTCGTATGTTAAATAAGATTTTGTTAACAGTTTTCACTTTTGTATTTGATAACTTGCTTATTCCTGTATAAGAAAGGAGTGGTGCAAAGCATAATAGAGTATATCCTAAAAAAGAACTGCCGTAATCCTTGCCAAGGCCACGGATAAAGTATTTTTGTAAACGTTCCTGTACTCAAATGGTCATTAGTATTGCAGTGTTCCTTGTTAAAGTAAATTTTATGATGATCGTTTGGCGTAGATGTTAAGCTGTTGGCTTCGTAGGTCGTGAGTTCGATTCTCACCCGGGGCAAATAATTGTTTTAAGAAAAAGGAGCAGCATTTAAAAAATAAACATTGTGCACTAGCCAATTGTAAAAATTACGACACCGCTGCTTAAATTAAAACCTCCTCATAACGTGTGTTTACGGGTTTGACGCTTTATAACTTAACTGCGTCTTGTTAAACATTGCTAGTTAAGAAATATTTTATTAGTTGAAAAATGTTTTTGTGAAAAGCATAGAAGATTGGTATGGCGAAGTAATCACAATGTTTTCTTAAGAACTCTTAAAATTTTATTGAATATCATTTTTATTATTATCTGTGATATTCTTTTTATTTTATTAAAAAGATGTATTTTCCCTAATAGCAATAACCTACGCACTATCGAAACAAATACAACCACTTTTCGTTCAGATAACTTCTTCAAAAATTTCCTGGTAAACATTATTATGGATGACTTCTGTTT
>DWHO01001134.1:0-16455 GCA_018247575.1 Eurytides lysithous rurik
ATAAGTATGTTTATCAGTTGTCTGATTGCCATAGTACAGGCTCTGCCTAGTTTGGGATCAGATGACAATGTGTGAGACGTCCCATGATATTATTATTGCAAGTCTTTAATAAAAATTCTCTAAGCCGTTTCCCGGTTACCTCTCACGTTCAAGTAAAAATAACGAATACCTTACGTCGATCTCCGGAACCGCGACGCTTTTGTGTGTTCATATGTACCATTTAATTTCAAAAAAATATCATTTCTATCGCGTTAGTTTATAATGTCGTATGCTCGTAGCAGCATTGATACAAACCAACGGCATTTCTAGTTGTTAATTGATTTGTATATAGTTTTAAATCCGATGAATATTATAGTGCCGCATTGGCTGAAAGCATCGACGTCAGTCTATACAAGATATAAGATAAGAAATCAAAGTACTGTATTGATTTATACAAGATTTTGCCCCCGGTTCCCCTTCTGCGGACCTGGTTAAATTGTCACTTATCCCTTTGTATAATTTTTGCGTTGATACGAACGCTAAACATTATTAACTTGACGTATACATTTCATCGTTCATACCAATAAAAATTAAAGGCATACGTATTTAAGCTTATAATTTTCGAAGAATTTTTGCCATTTAGGTTCGAAACTGTGACCTCAGAGGGTCAGTCTACATAAAGCCTTGACTGCTTCCGGGGCTTGAAGCCTCGGGGCGGGCAAAAGTGCCTTTCTCCAACCAGGCCTTGGTTTCCAAGAGTAAGGTAATGGATGACTTGGGGCGACGCCTTGGTATACTTACTATACTATTTAACTTATACGTAGTAATAACTAATTATTCCTAGAACTCCAAAACGATATATTTTTCAATTAAACTTCTTACGCAGTTGCCTTACTCCCTTGGCTGGAATGTTACGGTTAATTAATGGTAAAAAGTCTGTCTAGGATGGTTTTCCTTTCACGTGTTACGAAAAAAGTTTTGAGGATTGCGTTGGTGATTTGTTTTCAATAAAAAGCTATGATTTCTATTTCAATCGTTAGAAATAAAGTGCGAACAGATGGATAACGAATCCTTAATTACTGAATGTGTTTGATGTCGAGCTGAGCCATGATCTTGCGCGACTGATTCGAAGTAAATGAACAGCATGGCAATAGACGTTTGCAATTTTAAGCACTCGCAATACAGTAAAGATTTTTTTTAATTTAATATGACTAAGTAATTGATAGTTATCTTTGTGTTTCTCCGTGTAAAATATAATTTACTATCAATACGATAAATGAATGAATAAATGATTATCGATAATATTACATAGTATCATATGCTATTGAAAGACCGAATATACGATGAATACAAAGATTTTCCCACGAAACTGACTGAACTGTGAACATCGAAAAATGTTTAACTTTTACCAACTTACAGTCGCTAAAATGTGGAATTTACCTCAGCGACTAAATAAATTTAGAAAACCCGTTTTTATAACTTTTCTTTGCAATTTATAAAACATATTTTAACATTTTTTTTATTAGAGGACTAATTAACAAATTGAATATTGACCCAGTTTACCTAATAGATTGAGTTTCTTAAAACTAACGTCCAAACCAATTTATGTTGGTAAATCCGAAAGTATTAGTAAAGTATATCGATTTTATAATTTATAGTAAACATTTACCCAACTTTAAACAATAAGTTCGACTGTAATAAGTAAGCTCTACTTAGTTTACGGAGGATTTTGGGATCATGGGATTTGGACAGAACGTCCATGGCTACAGGACATATGCATATCGCATGGCTATTGCAGCGGAAAGATGAAAAAACCAAGAAACATAATTCCACAATTATATAATTTTGACCATAATAACAAAGTATTTTAAACTATTCTACAGTGGTAGAGCCACCCAGCCATAATTACCACAATCGCACAGAAAATCGGCGTAAAGTGTTTTTTAGCTTCCGCGTTTCCGGTGAGTAAGGTGGCCGGTGGCTTATCCCGATCCCTTCACTTCCTCCCTCTCCTACTCCCACTCCCCTCCCTTCCTCTTCCTCCCTCCCCCTTACGCTCAGTCTCTCCTCCTCCCCCTTTTCCTCAAAAATTCCCGCCCTTAAAGGCCGGCAATTCATCTGTAATGTTGCAAAGTCCATGGGCGTTGGTGATCACTTACCATCAGATGAGCCACTTGCTCGTTTGCCAGCCAAACCATTAAAAAAAATATAAGAGTTCTAAGCCGCTTGATTCTGCGTTGCACCAGCAGAAAGGTAAGATGATCTATCACTTACCTAGCAACTAAACTGGCAACATTGTCCTTCAAACTAGAATATAACAGCGATAGAATAAATACTAATCAGTGACTAGATGACGATAAAAACAATGCAGGCAATTTTGAGAGTCTCACTGCACTAAATCGTCACATACTGAGCGTCGGTCGTTGTGACATTTTAAATTATTTAAGTGGTAACCCTACTCGTGGCGGGAAAGAGCTCACCTTGCCCGCGACGCTTCCCGCGCTCCGACCTCGCCGGCGGCCGCGAAGCCTCGGCCACCTTCGGAAACGCTCGGCAAACGTCGGCCGCCGGTCGCGTCCATTTTAATTGGTGCGAGATTCGCTTTTATTTATCTAACAGAATGCCCCGCGCGGCGCGATGAAAGCAAAAAGGCCCCCGCATTTCTCTTTTAACGCGCCGTGTTATACAATTCGTGCATTCAACACGCACAGAACGGAAGGGCCGCTTGTTAATAGCTAGTTTTGGCTAGTTTGTTCGCGTACGGGGATATTGAGATTGTTTTGCGTACAGCTACAGAAGATCTTGCACAACCTATTTTATTATAGTTGAGAAGTAACATTATTTTTGGTATATCTAACGAAGTCAGTTATTTTTAGTAACTTGGTCCTCTCACTAATATGTTTTATTCCGTTTGATTACTTCTAGGGTTTGTAGAAAATACAGGGTAGTAAAGAATAATAACACGAAATCAATTAATTGTCATTGAAGAACTCAAAAGCTGCGGACTTTTAATATTACTTTGCCAATAGAGTCAGAGTGATGCTCTGACTTTTTCTTTTAGAATTTTTGAACAACATTTCATTTCAATCACGAACCGACATAACACGTGGCACTAACAAATTAAACACCTAGAATTTCCAAAATTGACATCTGTCATAAAATATTCTACTTCTGATAACTTAATTAATAATAATAACATCATGGGACATCTCACACATTCTCATCTGATCCCAAACTAGGCAAATCCTGTACTACGGTAATCGGACAACTGATTACATACTTAAATATTATATATATACATACTAAATATATACTTGTATAGATTATTAACATCCAGACACGGAACAAATACCTATGCTCATCGCGCAAATTTTCTGTACTGGGCGGGAATCGAACCCACGGCCTTCGGCTTTGCAGTTAGGAGCACTTAACTACTACACCAACGGGTCAGTCAATTTTCGATTGTAACTTATATTATTATACTGTAGACAGTTTACGCTTTAATTTTTAGCACAAATATAAAAAATAAAGGCATGTTCATTGCCCTTTTATCTGCGCCGTAGTCTGTCACAGCGAAGAGTTACGATTAATGTAAAATTAACCCTTTATGTAGTGTCTATTATGTTCGACCGTAATTGTGTATGGCAATGTATATATAATGACGTTTATGTATTGACGATGTTCCGCCGCAGTTCAAAACTACTTTAAATTCTATTCTATTTTAAATTCTGCAAAAAAGGTTATATTACAATATCTTAGTTGACATTACAAGTTGGCCAACTTGTACATAAAAACAAAACATGATCGTTTTACATGTTTTTGTTATATTTTACTTTTTTCATGTCAAATATTATTTGTGTATCTGTGTTATATATATATGTACACGCATAAGTATTGTTAATTATATAGCGTTTGAACTTCAAACACTGCATAATTTACGGGTCCCTTCTCCAACCTTTTTAATTTATTGTATTTATTGCGTAAACTTTAATTCGAATTATTGAATATTCACTATTCTTATCAAGTTTTCCTTTTCTGGTTTATTTGTTCAATACGACATAACAATTAAACATTCATCCAGTACGACCAAATATTGGATAGCACAGACAAATTATATATCCAAGGTGACAACGTTACTATAATATGTCATAGTCAGATATGGAAAGTTACGTCTGCCGTGGTTACGGGCAAAGCAAACACAAAAACTCTTTCTTAACGGTGCCCGCAGACATTCTCATTAATTATTTATTGTAGTTTGCATACTTATACGAAGAATGATTTCGTAAGAATGTTTACGGAGACAGCTGCGTTATTCCTTTTATTAATTTTTACAATTTTATTTTCGAAGAAACTTGTTATAATACACCAGTGGTGGTACTACCACAAATCTTAATTAGTACATGATTCCCGAATTATTTATTTTTCAATTTGGGCGTTGCGGGAATTACGTGCTAATTAAGATTTATACATTTTACACCTTAGTAGGGCTGGCCGTGCTTTTGGGCTTGTATGGTAGTACCGTCACTGCAAAATACATCTCCGCCCAATATCTTATGCTCCTCGATTCCGCGTGTGTCTTATTAATAAAACTAAATACGAATTATATTGCAGTTCCATTTTTAGTGTTCAGTTTTCTAATCATTAGTTAACCCCTATTATGTAATCAAATGGATGAAATAAAGTTTAGTTTGATTATTCTTCGGAGTCTATTTGTTAACAATAACCTTCTAATCAACTCAACATTCAACACATTAAACATAACATAATAGGTACATTCAAAATGAGTCGACATCTGCTCAGCATAATGCTGATCACTCCAAAAGTGGTGGCCAGATCTGGTATTTTGCAGAAACCCATTCCAATGTAGCGCGTTGGCCAGTGGCAGAAAGGTAAGCTTTGTAATATATTTCACTTGGTTTAATTTACATTTCTCTCCTAATATAATAGTTATAATAATGCAGTAATCATAAGGCAAGGAAAAAATAAATGTTATTGAAAATAAAATTATGATCAAATATAAAGAGATTATGCCGAAGATAATGATGCCGAAACTGAGGAATTAAAATTTAATATAAAATCACAAAATTATTTACCGACTGCGCTCTACGATTGATTTCACAGTTTGCCTTTGCGATGATATTTATTCCAACGAAGTGCATAGAAAATGCAAGTGCCTACCCCCGTCATTTCACCAGATACGAAAGCGTCAAAATGTCCCTGGTTGTAAGACAGACATTGTCCGGGTTCAAATAACGTCAATTGTCGTGGAAACAAAATCTTCACCACGAGCTAGAAATTTTTACGAATGGCATATTTGTTAAGAAGTAAGAACACGAGCGGGTCACGCGTCCGATGGTAAGCGAAAAACTTGCCCAACAAAACAGCGATACCCAGTATTTCTCTTATATCACTTAGAGATAAAATATATCTATGCCCAACATTGTCCTTAAAACGGACTACAGTAGTACCACCCCATCTATAATATATTTAAGCACTATATATATATATAGAACTCCGAAATAATTTAAACACATGATCTTCAACAGTCTGCAAACGAGACCCAGCCGATGGAACATCAAGGTCCTGGTACAAATTTATTACGCGTGCAAGAATTATTGCCCATGTAAGTATCCGGCGTTTGATGCACACCTCACATCCACGTTCGGAAGTTATATTACAGAATTCAGTCATAAATTTTAATATAACGTATTGCACCCTCGTAACCTCAACATTGCAAATAAGATAAGTAGAAATCGGAAATTTGATTAGCTCGTGTCAATGAACAAATTAGGAAATTATATGTTTTTTTTTCATAGTTATTCTTCGGTGCTATTTTTACTTTCTTTGAATTTTTCTATTTTTAAATGAATGAATTATTTTTGAAAGTCACAGTCCGCACTACGAGAGCCTTTGCCGTTTTCGGACGACATTCCAAAAAAAAAAAATCTTGACTACACAACGGCGACTTTTGTCGAATAAAAAAAGTCGCAGCCGTCGTCGTACGGACGCCGGGAAGGCTGACCCGTATCCCGAACGCATCCATTCCGCGGGCTCTTGATAATGATAACATTCGTTTTCGGGGGCGGATTAAAAATACGCGGGCGGCGAGCGCGCGACGACGGGGCGCGGTACGCCAGTTCAGTGACTCGCGGACCGCGGTGCGGTGTGGACGTGCGTGCGACAACCTACACGTGAATATATCGCGAACTAAACGTTCACCCCGATCGTGTGTGAATTGGCGTATGTGACATTAGTGCTACCGTGCCATCATATGTTGGAAACTCGACGCAACACTTGGTTTCAATGATTTTTGATTGATTTTCTTTTATATATATATGTATGTATATAAATTAAGTGCGTGTGGACCGGATCAGTGAACTTTTGGATTGCGTTTGGGATTCGGTGAGTAAACTCTGTATTCGGTTACGATTCTCTGTATTTTGATGTTTTGATGGACGCATTGGTTGAAAGTTTTTCGCCGCATCGGTTCCCTACTCTATTAATGTTAATTGTGCAGTTATCGTATAGATTTATTTTGAACGTTAGCGTAAAATAGCCAGTCGCGTATTTTTATACTTATCATTTTTATTGAGGTTAGTGTTTAATTAACGATAACGTATTTTCCACATGGTAGACATTAACCATTTAGTTTTTTATAAAAATAATTTATATTTATAGATAACAATCATATAAACGCTCACCGTAATTATATGCTTGTAATGATTATTATAAATGCTATATCGTATGTTTCTTAAGTATATAGATTTTAAATTTTAACAAGTAAAATAAGGCCTATTTTTAAAAATATTGAACCACAACCTTTTAAAATTATTTGTTTCAATTTCAGTCACTTTTTAAAAATTTGTGTTCAATATAAAAAAATAAATAAATAAAATAAACGGTAGACTTATATTTAATCAAAATTAGAACATCGCGCAATCGTTTTCCGTTTTTAAAATTTCATGTTCTTAAATTGCTCTATTGTAGAGTTTGAGCAAAGCAGATATTTTATTTTCTTTTTATTGTATATCTGTTTTCTAAATTCAAATTTAAAAAAGTTTACATCTTCCAAGCTATTGTAACGAAATAACTTTGGAGTATTGGTAATAGGTATAAGATTGAGTTAAATTTAAATAATGATTATTTAACCTGGTAAGGAGTATGGAAGTCTTTGAGGTAATAGGTACCGGTGTGCTGGAAAATAATTGAAGAAATTATCGTGTTTGCATCCAATCCAATAAACTTTTGGTTTTTCCTGCGGACTCATTCAAAGTTAAAACACTGTTTACGTCTAGCATTGGGTGGCTATTCGAAGAACCTTTCATTACTACGCACCTGTATATGCCACAATATCTTGATTGACTACCAAATTTGTGTTAAACAAATTATATATGCACCAATCACGACGCCCATTCACAGTGCACCCAAAAAACGGTTAAGTAACTGAACGTTGTGACGAAAATGGTGTGCAAAATTTGTAATAAATGTATAATAAGCAAATTTACTAATAAGTGCATTGCGTCGTAAAATTCGATCATACTACAAACACAGAACAGCAGAAGTTTAAAATAATTTAACAATAACTTTACCGTCGTAAACTGTTTTTCAACGTCTTTTAATAAAAATAACAAGTAACTGTCAAGATATAATTTTTAAAAACTTCTACTTAATCTAATATATCTTAGTTTTCATTATTTTATTTGTCTCGAATCTGTCCTTGTCGCTATTTGTAATTATATTGCTGCTATATGCAGATTGAATTAAACATAAATAAATCCCGTTGACGAATATAACTTACGCAGCCGGATAAATATAAATAATAACCGTTAACGTAATCTTGGATAAGACAATTGTTCAATTTTACGCAAATCATGTCGTGGTCGTGGCGGTAGTGATGACGCCATCTTTCTTCTGGAAAGTTTGCCGCCTTTTTGCCTACAGAAAAAAAGTGCAGGCATACTGCGCAATGTGGCATAATTTTAGATAATGTGAGGACCTTCAATTAATATCTAACACCATTTCTGTAACCTTAATATAAGACAAACCCGAGTGAAAGAAATATTCATAAAACTTAGAGGTAGTAAAATTATTCACACGCACAAATTTAGAGGTCAACTTTGCCTCTGACAGTGCTTGATGGCCTTCCAATCAAAGTCGCACGAAGGTGTAAGGACCCAAAACATTGAAAACGCAATTTCATATATATCATAAAAACTTTCTGCTATTTGGTATCAGTTCGTTGTAGTTATATTATTGTAGTGAAATATAATTTAAATTATATTTTTTATATAAATATTCTTCTACCAATTACTTTATGAAAACCAGTTATGTATATTAATTAGGATTTTCATTTAATTTGACAAAATTGATATTTTATCAGATTGACATTATAGATATAATATAGATTTTGATTTCTTAAACAACCTTTTTAGAGTTGAGAAGTATGATTCATATTAATATTTAATGAAATGAAATAAAATAATATTCGTTTATAACTTTCTCCGTGAGCGTGAACATAAAATAATCGATTTTTTTTTGTTTTAAATTATAATCAGCTCTAAAGTCGGCAGTGCCATCGCAAGGATTTGTTTACTCATGCCATAATCGTGTCGCCCTTACAAATAGGTGTTGGTTGTGTTATCTTTGCGGCGATATCTTGCGATGTATCAATTATTTAAGTGGCCCGACGCCACGTGCCCGATACATCCGCCGAAGACCTCTAGGAATAGCGGAGTGATTTTTAAATCGCTGATATAACGAGTATATAGGAATTTCATTCGCGGATTTTCTATCGCGGTAATATTACAAAATGTCTAATGCACGCTTGACGTAAATATTTCATAAACGTTATTATTAAATACTAAATCAATGAAAAAAAAACTAAAGTCATAGTGCGTGTATAATTCGTATAAAATTTCAGTCTACGTCTTTGATCTATAAAACATTGACAAGGTTTGATATATAGATATTATTGTGGGTACAAAAACTGAATAATTTATCCCAATACATCCGACGATTGCGATTAATATTTTATATGCAAATATTACATAAAAACTTTTTGAATAAAACCACTCGAAAGTTGCAGTTTTGGAACCGTGTGCCTGTGCGGTGTGTGTTCCGTCAGGACCATATTTTTAAAAATATCTCCTTTACGTCACAAGTAATACGACTCAGAATTAAACGCCGTGGCCGACCCGTTAAAATTGTATCGTCATCGACTTTCGTCCGTCGTTGCTCTTTTATAAATGATCGAATCGCGTGTCATCAATTTATATAAAGAATTACTTTCACTCGTTAACAACTATGAATCTTACAGCACTTTTTCCTTTAATCTTGTTAAGCTATCATCATATTGCGACCTAAACACGCACCATTTCTATAATTCTTAATACTTTAAAACACATCTACGATAATACAAATTGAATAAACCTAACGTTACAAAACTTACCAAGCAAATATTTGGCATTTTTTTCCCCAATATTAATTGCGCATTCGTTCCGTAAACAAACAAGAATATCGTAGAAGGGAACAGCGTTTAGTTGAAGCAAGCGCACCTCGTAAATATCTTGGATCGTGTCGGTAAATCAAAATGGTTTCCGCGTGTGAGCGGCGCGTGCGCTGCGAGACCGCTAAAAGTGAAAGCCGACCGAACGTCACCGCAGTTACGTTACGTAGTCTAGTTGTGTTTATGTTTTTTCTTCCTCTCTCCTCTCGACATATCTACATTTGTTGTTGCATCTGCTCCTGTGATGCGCGCGACGAAGGTATTCCGTCGCCATTGCAAAGTCAAAATCTATAGCGTTGTGGCGGGAAAACTGTTCGACCAAGCTTCCGAGGGCAAAGGTAATTCAGTCATGGAGTCATCACCCGAAAACGGTATTTTTTCAGACATTGCATTACGATTAAATTTTAAGTAAAATTATTTCTATTTTCACCATTCACGCCGTGATTGTGCAGAAATTATAGCAAAATGTAAAGTATGTGTATAAGTCATATCACGTATTCTTTTTTATATTTACAAATAAGCTGGACTGATTAAATCGTTGGAAAGTTTTTTTTTTACGAGAAACCCGGTAACGCAGTTCATTGCACCGTGGTATAAAAATTTTCGTGGCGAATACTATAGATTATAAATAGACGTATGATGCCACCGCGGCAGCGCATGGCAACATTAACGATCGCATAAACAAATTTTAAATTGTTTACGCTTTCTTTAGTCGCCTTCGCAAAAGGTTATCTGTTTGAAACGAACACTTTTCGTGTACACATAACAAAAGATTAACAGTAATTATAAGTTACTTTATCACTAACCAAATTAATGAGAAGGATTTGTTGGCTTTTAAAGATTATAATACTTTCTTAAGTAATTGTCCATTTGTATTGACAGATAATTACGTCTAAGCGGCATGTGAATTGAGAGGAGATAAATTTAAAAAAACATAAATAAAGAATATGTGGTTAACCTTAGTCATGAATAGTAATCCCGTTCATTGTAACAATTACGAAACGGAATATTTTGTCTTTTTTTTTAACCTTAAAGTATGTTATTATATTATTTCATCATATAATCTATACATAAATGCGAATTTATCTGTATTAAAATAGAGCTAAATGCATTTACGTCACACCGTACAATTACCACACCAAGCGTGTTCTCGTCCCGGAATATGTCGTTCTTGAAATCGATCAAGAACATTATCTGTATCGTGCAAGCATCCATTGAAGGCCACGACAGACTTGTCGTGTCTTAAGGTCGACAACAAAAACTACGACTATAGAAAAATATTAAATATATGTCATAAAATATTTAACTATTATACACGGAAGTGTCTACTACATTTTATTATGTATTTATTTTATTTATTCGAGCACAAACAATTTACATAATACATAAACACAGGATACAAAAAAAAATAACAAAACCTTATTAAATTTCCACCAATAAGCAAATTTATAAAAAAATTAAAGAAAACAACGGGCAACACAAGAATAGAGAGATACGTACAAATTTAAGTTGGAAAACTGCTCTATTATTGGTACTTACGTCCGTAATTTTAATTGTAATTCTTTTTTTAATTCTTGATATGTTGCATGAAATATATCAGGATTTAAGAAGTTTCGATTATTGTATCTTGAAACAAAAATATTGAATAAACGCAAAAAACAAGCGATTTCCTATTTTGACATTGTTGACATATTAGACTGATTTGGCGGTCGACAAACACTCTAAGGTAAGCTATTTATTTTTAACTGACTTCCAGAGGAGTTCTCGATTTGTCTAAATATTTCGCATGTTACGGGACTTACCAACTGTCAATTCTTGATGATGTTTTTTTTATTATTATAAAGAGTATTGCAAGGTTTATAGATTTATTGTAACTGGAACTGGAACTTGAATATACACCATGAACATTTAAAAATTTATTGAGAAATATATCAAGTGTAGTATAATCAGAATTATTTAAATTTGGTGTTTTCCATTCTTGTTTGTTGATGTGAAAACATTAACTTCAAATCAGTAGGGATACGTATTTTTCGTATTTACGAAACAGGCACGGATTAATGAGAAATTTGCCGTTAGTTGCGCTTAATGCGATTTTTCGTATATTTTAATACTTTTCTACGAAATTTACGATTACTTGAACCGAAAAGATCAAAAAATTGCTAGAACCATATAGAGCAGTACAGCCGAAATATTGTTTTTTTTACGCATTCCTAACAATCGAGCAAACTGCTTCCTGAGATACCGCTACCATCTTCTCAAAGAAACGATCAAATAAAAAAAATCTTTGAACAAGCCGCGTTCATTTCGGCATATGCAAATCGTTACTTATCATTTAAAGTGGTAACAATAAGAGCGAATTTGTCCGCTTAGTCCATCGTTACAGATTCGCAAATATGTATTGATTGAATATTTACTTAGCTGTTTCGAAAATAAACCGCTCGAAACGGGGCAATCACCTCGAACAATGCTTAACCGGCGTAATGATATATTGTTATGGGCTTGTTTATGATTCTTCGTTTCATGTACAATAAAATCTAATAGAACAAACATTCGCATTTCATCTTTATCTGCTTACATTCACAAAGTTTAGATCGTGTGCATTAAAATAAAATGTTATTCTTCCATGTAGATTTTATTTTCGTTTTAAAAAAGTTGCGATGCATATAAGTCATTATCAGCAGTAAGCAGCAACTTTTATATAGACAATACATAATGATAGAAATTACCAACTCTCATGAGCATAGAAAATCAATTAAATATCGATTTGCACATGAAAATGATTTTTATGAAATTTCAACTAGCTCTTATTAATTTGAGCTCTAAATTACAAAAGAAATCATTTAGTCGAAAGGTAGAAAAAATATTTTAATTCGAATTCCAGTCACACCAATATGTTACGACAATTTTTTACAACTCCAGATCTAGTAGGTGTGTCCACCTTTTGAAGTTTACCAAACTCTGAAATAATAAGCGAGCCTCCAATAAATGACATCGCTACCAGATTAGGTGCCAGTTGGAAGCCTGACGGAAATGCTTTTACATAACACTATGGTGCAAGTATACTTCGAACTGTATTATATACATTTATATATGTATGTCATGTATATCACGTACATTTTACGGTGGTAGAGCCACGCTGCACATCGTGCTAGTGCTGAATGGGCCAGCTCGAACCAGATAACTACCACGACCTCATAGAGTGAATTGGATTTATGCTTCCGAGTTTCGTCCGTTGAGTGGCCGGTGGCAACGCATTTGCGGCTCCCTTGATGCTGATGTCTCGATGGCAAATGTCCATGGGCAATCGTGATCGCTTACCATCAGATGAGCGGTTAGCTCGTTTGCCTCCTACTCCATAAAAAAAATGCTTGTCTATGCTGCTTTTGTCAAAAGATTGATGGTAATGTCCAAGACCCTCTAATTCGGTATTACGCATCATTAACTTGGGTATTATTGCTCTTCTGATCGTAACATAGTACTGACAACGGAGGAATACATATGTTTATGTTTTATACGCCTTATATCTATTTCTAATTATTTGTGTAGTGTCATTCTTATGTCCCTGTCAAAAAAATTACTTAGCGTCTTTTTGTACAAAACCCTCTACAATTAATAGAGATGGTAGAATGCAATGCTGTCTTGAAACTGCTTTGCTGTCTGATTTAACTTTTTTAATGAGGAGAACCTTATGCGTAATGAATATTTTTTTAATAACCAACTTTACATCCAATATGTATACTTCTTTTTTGACTTATAAACCACTGTCAAAATAAAACTCGACCGAGGCCGAGTACGCATTCTGCCAATGGATCTGATCTTTTTATAAAACCCCCCGCGCATAAACAAAGCCCACGTAATAAAATAAATAACTCGGACAGTCCTAATTCTAATCTAACGGCGCCAAGGTTCGCGAATTTTTCTCCAATACGCGTCTCCTTGACACACATTTCGCGGTGATGCGCTCACGCGAAAAAACACTCGCAACAGATAGCACCGCTCCGTGAATCATGAACAAACGAAATCGCGCGCCTTTTTGTTCTTTTTTTCAATATGGCCGACTAGGTGACAGGCCCACGCGCTTTTCGGCCAAACTTCCATGTACCTGCTTTCGATTGCTTCGTAATAAATCGATAAGTTGAACGTAATCTTAGCAAAGAGCAATTGCACCGAATGATTTTAGCGGTGTGAATCAATCGAAAGCAATTTCTTCTATTTACCTGAATATTGCATATTTTACCACATTAATAAACCATCATTCTAGCAAGCAAGCTTTGAAGTAACTTCAAAAATTAACACTTGAGATTTATATTTAAAAATGTATGTTATATATGTGTGAATACAACATTTTTTTTTAGTTTCTACACACTTATGAGTTTTATCCTAATGCATTTAATTTATTGGATGAACATTTAAATTAACAAAATATTAATTGGCTTTTAACTGCACGTTAAATATGTTATGATGGTTACCACAGCAAACCAAGATTTGTCGAGTCTTATTGTGTAAAAGTTGTGCTTTGTTTCTTTTTTTATTGTTTTGATTTATTCCATTGCTAATGATATTACATTTCAACGTAATAAGTGTTTCGGTAAAATGTCTAGTAATATGTATGACATTCGGTTAGTTTTGAACGAGCGCCATCTTGAAAAAGAAAAACAAAATATCGCTCTATTTAATACGTCCGCGGCCTTGATGTCATTGGCCTAATTGCGTACATACTGTCGGCGGGATTTGATGGAGCAAAGCGTTAGACCAGAGCGGATATTTCGTAGCTGTAGATTTTTAAAATAGCGACAAACGTAACCCGCATCGAGGACACTATTAGATATTTGGTAAATCGTATATATTATAGATAAATTAGTATGAGGTGTTATAAAAGTTTCAAAGCATAATGTTCGGCTTTTTCTAAATATCTACCTGTGTTCTTCGCGGTCCAGTATAAAATTATTTTCCCTTTTCGCAATTGATACTTGACAACTGTCTCTTGTTTTTATATGCTTGTGCTTTAATGGGACCAAAAGTTTAAAGTATAAATTTAAACATTTATGTTTTAGGTAATCGATTTTAATCCTCATTGGAGCTTGTGCTTGAATTTATATTATTAACTGACTCATGTATTGTTTGCGTATCTAATATATGTAATATTAAAAGATGTTTCTTCGAAAATACAGTATATATGACAGACGAATACAGAAAATGATTTAATATTAGATTAAAAGAAAAGTTACAGGAACTCATTTTGAATATCGCCATTTTACTGCTGATTGCACATTACACGCAATTATTTTTTCTACTAAACCCTTACTAAATCTGCATTTTGATTAAAACTGTATTGCATATCGGTGAAATCCAAGAAAGGTTATACATCAGTATAATTAGTCGGTTAGTTCATTAGAAATAGTTACATTAGGATCATTTACTTTAGTTATTACCAGCGAGTGTGCGAGTGCACGCATACTTTGCGATTCCTACTCGTGATGTTAACCGGTTAAAACCAGACGCTATTAACCGGTAAACGTCTGTTTATTTCAGTATGTCTTTATCGGATAATATTTTACCTTTTAGCGCGGGAAAAATAATATAACCTCCTTGGTCAGGCGGTCTAAGAAAATTTTTGCACAAATACGATGTATGACCTTTGCCATGACTCGGCAAACATGGAGTAGTTGCAAGGAAAATGAGGACGATAGATAGAATGCTAGAAGAGTGTTCTGGTTAAATCCAATTATAGACTTTATTTTAGATATATCAATTACTAAAATCTCTCAGTATGTCTTCAGTATAGGGTTTCGACTTGAAACCTTCGAAACTTCAAATACTCTGTGGGAAGGGAATAAAGGGCTATCCCTTTCCACAAATTCCACAAGAACTAAAAGATATCTTGCAGAGTTTGTTTTAAATACGAAAATGGTTAATAAACTGCTGATCGACAAATCTCAAAGTCAATAACGTAGAAAACATATAAAAGTAATAAAGGCTTATGAGATTTAAAAACAATATTTGAAATTTCTTCCACTATAAAAAACGACATATATAAAATCTTAAAATAGACAAACTTAACACCGACATTATTTATAATGGACATCGACCAAATAATAAAGCGGTGTAGAAAACGTTTTGTCCTCCGATTTGTGCAAGAACAACAATAGTCGAATGCAATAACTGTATTCGTTATAAAACAATGCTGATCCTTGGGTGTGTTACCCGTTGAGAATATCGCAGTGAACAATGACGTCGCGGCAAAGGGTTGCCAGTTAAAAAATCTACGACCATCGCCGCATTCTTACCGCTCTTCAACGAGCTGATCATAAAATCGGTAATAAATGTTCCATTGTTGAAGTAGCAGTAATTGAATGGTCGCGATACTTTCTTCTTTAACGTCCCAAAGGTTTTATTGTGTTGTAGAAACACTTTGAACTTGAGTTCTTACAATTTTCATTGCCTCTAGCTTTCTTTCTGGTCGCAAAGATTTATCGCAAGCTAGTAATTTCTCATTACGTCCGGTCAATTTCAAATAATCACCAACTCAAAATATATCTATATAATCGTTAATTTTTTTAATTCGGTGACGAAATTTATATGATTAATCCATCATATATATTTTTCAGTATTACATATATTATTTTTATATTTCATATATTATAAGTATATATCAATCAATAAATTTAAACTGTATGATTTTTTTCTTATTTATAGGTAATTCTTTAATTTTCATTTTTTTATTCCACTTACCACAATTTATCTCCACGCCCTGGTTTGAATGATACAGAATGCCTAATGGCATAAGTCCGCTCTTTGTAATTCCAATATTTTTATGGTTTTTGCTATAAAGTTTAAATAAATAAATAAACCAGCTTGTCGGAGAACGATCTTATAAAATATTGATTTGAAGCAGAAATATTTCTTCTTCTTTCTTTTTTTTTGAAAACGCTGCCCCTATTGTAAGACAGAAATATCTTGTGTTATAAGGG
>DWHO01001135.1:0-16445 GCA_018247575.1 Eurytides lysithous rurik
CAGAGAAATATTTAATGGGGGTAAAGACAAATAATTTTATGAAAGAAGAAATAATACAAAATAAATTACATTCAACCAGTGTACATGAACACTAAAAAGTAATCGGAAAGCTGACAAAAAAAATAGCGCTATGATTCGTTTATTGTTATTTTTTGCATTGATTAGGCTGTTAAAAGAGGAGCAGCTATTCCCCTGACCGTAAGTCGCCTCTCATGGACATTTGCAACATAACAGCACTTGCAAATGCGTTGTCAGCCTTTAACGAGGGCGTTTTTGAAAGGGAGGGAGGAGGAGTAGGGGAGAGAGAGGAGTGGCAGTGGTAGATTAAATAGTAACATTTTCTAATTTTTTCGACTTCTATTTCGGCTGTTTTCCCTATGGTGTTTTCTATAAAAAATGTGCAACGCGTGTGTGTACCAGTGGGTACGTGAGTTTTTTCTAACCTATAAATTAAAATTTGTATTTGTTTAGTACCTGCATGAAAACTTGCCTCACCAGCACTGAAACAACTAAACATTTGAATTTTATTACAAATAAACTCAAAACTTAAACTAATATCTCTTTTTACTGAAAATTGCAACACCACACACTACACAATGTATCTTCAGTAATATTATTTTATGTAGTGATAACCATACCATCACCATTGCTACTCGATCGACTGCAAAGTTATTAAGTCGAGCGAGGCCACTCAATTATCGCTTAAGCACAGTGTCCTATGATTCAACTTAACGAATAATTAAACCGCTACCGTTCCACTGACATTCTTTGAATAATGGAATAGAGCTTATCATCAACCACCAGCAAAGACCGTAAAAGTATTTCTCAGTTTTATTGGATTTATTGATACTACACATGTGCCTAAAAAATAGTATTATTACTATATTTCACATTTACTATGCAATATACTTTATGCTTTTAATATTAAAAAAAAACTTATTCAATCATAACGATTACTCAATTCAATATTCTTAATAAATAAAATAAGGAAAATAATTTAAATCTAAACAATATTCATTATAGTATAGCTAAATAAAAATGAAAAATACTGTGAAATAAACACGTCATTTGATGTATTAGATTTGTATTCATAGTGATATGGTATATTTATAATATACATAGTTTTTTATTAATTTCGGCGACAAAAGGATATAATTTATTGCAGGATCGGAACTTCGATCTGCGTAATAATGTAATATGGTCAGTAAATCACGGTTAATGTTGACGTTGCAGGTTTTGCAGAAAATTTATTGTCACTAAGATATAATAAATATTCAGATACCGTAAAAAACGTTTTTGAAGGTATTTTCAATAAAACATATCCTTTAGAAATGTAGGGGTATATCCCCTTTACGGTAATATCGCTTAGATTTTATATTTTTTTTATTCACAAGTAACATTTGCCTTTTTCCACTTTATACCATATGTAAACTTTTTCCGTTAGAATTTTAATAGAGTTGTTATCAATACAGTTGTAAAAACCTTTTTCTTAGTGCAATAAAGCAAACAAAATACTAGTTCAGTATTTCTCAATTCATACTCGTAATAAGTTTCTTGAGATATAAAGTGACCTGACGAATACGTTGTGCGCTAGAAAGTAAGCGACTTGCTTACCCATAGCCCCATAGTTCCAAACTGCTTTGCTTTCCGCTCGTTACCTTAAGATGTAAGGCAGTACTATTTAATCCTGAAAACACCTGTGCTTACACACGGCATTATAATAGGTCAATGAAACATGACTTCAAACAGACTAAACTTTTAAAATCATTAAATGATGCCATATTTATTTGTAAGAAATGTCAATAATAAAATAAATTTTAACGCCTTTTTATCAGAACCATGTTCAATGTAACCTATTTTACTCATTTAAAGACTAAATCGTCGGTAAAGAAAGTCCCGTTATAAACGAGCTTAAGATTAGACAGACGGAGATTAATAGAGATTTGACTTTTATTAATGTTTCTTCTAGTTATATTTCAAGTTACAAGGATTAATTCATTTTTTTTAATTCTACCTTCAAATTATAATCTTTTAATATTATAAATTATGTAGAGTTATCTCTATACGACTTTTGGAACAGAAATTAGGACAAAAACAGAGCCGATGTGATCTGCAAAAGCTTGACGAAGTTCTGTTTATTTTTAATGTTTCAAGCTCGAAAGTGCTTTAAAACTTTGGTTGCTTTGTTACCTTCAGTTAACGTGTTTTTATAATAGTTATAGTACAAGCTACCTTCATACATAATTTAAGTTTCAGTATCGTTTAGTTATTTTCAAACACTGTCACTAGTGACAGTTGGTAATTTTGACGAATTAGCAGTTAGTGAGCAAATTCAGGCTACATACTAAGAAATCCGACGACTGGATGTTGGACTGGACGGTGTTGCGTGATAGTCGATCCGAGCGGTCAATTTTTTTTTTAAGTAGGCTGACAAACGGGTAAGCGGTTCACCTGATGGTAAACGATCAACGTCGCCCATTTGCAACATTATAGAATTTGGAGACAGAGAAAGAGAGGGGAAGGAGAAAGAGAAAAGGGACGAAGGGGGATGGGCCACTGGCCTCCTTACTTACCGGACGAAACGACGAAACTTATCCGGTTGAAGCCGGCCCATTCGGCAGTGGAAGCAGCTGCGTGGCTCTACCGCGCTCAAGCAAGAATCAATTTATTTAAAAGGATCCATTGATTATAATAACTAAGTTATTGTGTAGTCCGAGATTGGAATAAAAGTATTATTTTATCAACGCGTTTTTACTGACCTGATTCTTGACCGGTGCAACACCGAGATTTTTGAGTGCCCGTAAAAATATTATTTTTGATGTTTGTATATTTCATTGATGGTCAAATCTAATTTATTGAATAAATGGATCAACGCTGAAAATTCCGAGTAGAAAATTGCATTAGTAAAAATATCAACAAACCTGATATAAAATAGAACGAAACATTATTATTGTTTTGTTATAATCTCAAGCTATTTTTAAAGAGAGTTCATAGACATTAAAAGTTTCATGATGAAGAGTGTATCTGTAATATACACTTGTGTATAATTATTGATGTTTTCAAGAAAAAGTTTTCTCTCTCTGTCTCTATAGAAAATACTTTCGCGATATCTAATTGGGTATTAGTTATTCCGAGCAGAAAGCTGCAGTATTTCATTTTCAGTTGTTTTAAACCATGAAAACTCATTTGGTACTATTTACAGGCTTCTGCTAATCTGTAAAAATTTTACCTCAAATTCATTACTGTGTATGTTAGTGAATCATTCATTTAAACATACGAATGAAATGATTAATATTGAAGGATTCAAAATATGTCCTTGTGTCTGTTACCTAACTTCAGATTGAATATTTTATTCATAAGACGTGTATAATAGGACAGACAATAAAACGCGCTTTGTGATTAGATAAAAAAGGTGCTCAGAACCAAACTATATTTTGTTAAAACTCACCCTGAGAATTAATTTATGACAAAAGTTAAGGTTGTGCGTATTTAAATGTAATGAAATAAAATGTCACTCTCACCGTGGCCGATAATTTAATTAAAACAAAGTTTTTTTCTTTAAAAATTACGTGTTTCTTTTTTCCAAAAAACCAAAAAAATCTTAAGCATTATTTAAAACCTAGTAATCTTATTTACTTCATAAAATGGGAGGATAATAAATATACTTTCTAACTTCCTAATGTAATTTCGCATGTGCATAGCTTAAGCGAGACAGTAATTGAAAATTATATAAGTAATAATATAAAGGATTTTTATTCAATATTCATTGTCATATTTTAACTTTTAACTACCTGTACATTAGTGCTTTACAGTTTTTTTTTTTAATTATTAGAACGCAAACTAGCAAGCGATCACCGCTGCCCATGGAGATACGCAACATTAATAGACATGCAAATACTTTGCCGGCCTTTAAGATATAAGCTCTCTTCTTGAGGGTAAGGTCCCTAAGTCGTATCGGTCCGGAAATACCATTGGTGCCAACCGATTCCACAATTTTGCAGTGCGTGGCAAAAGGTTTGTAGTATGTCAAAAGTATTACGAAAACGTGTTACGAAAACCGGTGTGTAGTATGTCAAATTAGAGATGGTGGTTTGTAGCCCGTAGAGAGCAAAGACTTTGCGTTGTTTTTGTTGTTAAGTAAATGGAATTACAGGCCAATTTTTTTTATGGATCGGACTGACAAACTAGCAAGCGGCTAGCGGCTCGCTGATGATAAGCGACCACCGCCGCCCATAGAGATTCGCAAATGCGTTGTCAGCCTTCAACGAGGGAATTTTCAAAAAAAGGAAGGAGTAGAAATTAGAGGGGGGAGGCGAAAGAATGGAACGAGAGGGGATAGAAAAAAGTAAGGGGTGTTAGGGAGGGGAGGGAGAGAGGGAAGAAGGGGAGGGAAGGGATGGGCCACCGGCCACCTCACTCACCAGACGCAAAAACACTTCTACTTTACGCCAATTTTCTTCGAGATCGTGATACTTATCCAGATCGAACCGACCCATTCGCAGTGGAAGCAGCTGCGTGGCTCTACCACCGTAAATACGCCAATCTCCGGATAGCCTGAAAAGTAGTATGATTAATATGTAGAATAGGCAAGCAAGTCAAAGTCAGTATTCGACGCCGTCTAACGGTCGCTTAAATAATCGTCACTATGCGTTCGGTACAATATCTCCACTTATGCAAGTGATCACTCTAGTCGTGTCAGGTATCTGTCCCATCACGCTAAGAGAATAAAGGAAGACTGAGTGCACTTGTGTCTGCGCAAACACTTGTACGCTACATATCCCGCACAGGTGCTTGATCTCTCGTAGATGCGCCGTTGTGTCCAGGTTAGGAACCTTATTATTTTTCATTTAATAGGAACACCCAAATCTTACTTTTTTTTATATTCTGATGATACTAAGTGTTAGCGGCATATGATAGCTGTGTCATTTATTTTGTTATTATAAAGTATTTAAAACATTTAACTATGTCTATATAACCTACGCCAAGTAACAGGCATATCAATGGGATCACCTCTCTACATATACCCGTTACCCAGTAAAAATATCTTTTGTTTCTTTATATCTTTTTCTTCAAACGATTTAGTTTATACAATGACCGTTTGGCGCAAATGCTAAGCTATTTAGCTATTGGCTTCGGCGTCGCAGGTTGTGGGTTCAATTCCCACCCTGGACAAATATTTGAACGAACTACAAATATTTGTATCGGATCTGGGCGTTTGTCCGTGTAAAATTTATGTTTGTAAAACGTCCTTATAACACAAGATATTTCTATCTTACGTTAGAGGCGTTTTTTAAAATAATAATAATTATTACTATTATATAGTACTTATTATTTTTCCCGCCTTCTTTTGACTTAGACAAAAACGAAAAGATCACAACTATTTTCAAAGCTCCAACTTTTTTGTATTGACATACAATTTTGAGACAATCTCTCCGTGTACAACGACAACCAAAAAAATATTGAAAGGTATACAATAACTACTTAATGACTTTAAACACCGTAGTACGCTGCGAAACATGGAAGTTCTATTGACAATGTCAATCGTGTTGCTTTAGGAAAATTGAAGTGTCGGACGCAGGTCCATAAATAATACGTCATTAAAGTTTTATTCAAAGACCGTTCACAGAATTACTTTTTAATTACTGTATTTAATAAAATGTTTATCATTTCTATTACTAGTACTACTAATTAACTCTTACAGACACACTATACTTAATTTTCCATTTGGATATAAATGTCTGACATTCGAAATCTTTTATGGTGCCAGGACAACCTGAGATGTCAAATATTTTAATGCCATAGATAAACCAGTCTAACGACAATCATTGCTTCATTTTTGTTACGATCAAATAGATCGTGCAAACAATGTCTTGAAATAAAATTGTTGAGATATGGATGTTGGTGAACTTCGATTTAATATTATTATTTATTGGATCCCAGCAGATCTTCTCTATTGCAAGAAGCATGTTTCTTTATTTAAATATCATATTGAATTATCCTTGGAATGTACAGATGTTCCTTTGTGAGTACTATAAAAACTATAAACGGCGTATCAACTTTAGCACACGAACGTCCTTATACATTTTTTTTTCAAATTTAGCAATAAGAGGTTTCTGGACTTTTTTTGGAAACCTATTGTAAAAAGCATACAGTGCCCATAAAAAATTATCTTAAGAGACAATTTCACATTACTGCTTAATTCATTAAGTAGTATACAAAAAAGTTTTAATAGTAGTTTTTCTTCACAGATTCGTTAAACACGTATTACTGTTATCGATTACATATGACTGTGATATATATATTTTTAATTAACCGTCGTTAACTCAATTAGACATATTTAACATGCTTTAATTTTTTTTATATTAAATACACATTAAAGGTATATAATGCGTATCTATTGTGTGTTTAAATTAATCAGTTTAGATACACAGCAAGTCCAAATCGTTGACTGGATAATCGAAACTGTTTTTGTTTCCAAAGAGAGCAATTACAGTGCGTATAAACACCTAATGACTTTTCTTTCTTGTATTAGCGTTTTCCTTTTAGTTTTTCGTGGGATGCGTCACTATTCGAAAAATAAACTACAAGTAAAGAAAAGAAACACTGACACTTCTTTGTCATAATTTCGAGTCAATATTTATATTAAATAAAAAATTTAAATGTTTACTATATAAACAAGTAATAAAAAAGAAATATGGACTTTTCAAATGAGCTTTAAATTGCTTTTCTATGACTTTAGAACATCATATTGTAAATTAAACATTAAAGATTCAAGTACACAATGGAAAATTAAATTGCGATCAAAATCACAATCAACTAGCCTGATCGTAAAATAAGATAACTTCTTATTTTGACTGTCAGTTACTCCAGTATTTTTTTTAAACCGAATGTTTGCTCTTTTTTTCGGAATCGTGTTTATGTTAATATTTAATGTACTTCTCAAAAAATATTTTGGAAAACTTTCGTGTGACAATAAAGGTGAATAAAAATGACGAATAACCAAAGTTATAAGTAGTTTGCAAGAACGGTCAACCTACTAAGATACGAGTCTATTTAAATCTCTGTGAAATAATGTGCAACAGAGAAAGCTCATCTTCACTATTCTTAACTCCCTAGAAAAATTACAAAGAAATTCTACATTGAAAAGTTTTTTCGTGACGCTTATCACAAACAGTGAAGTTAATATCACTTAATAGCAACCACGTTTTATTTCAACTGTGTTTCTTACCTCTAGGTTTGATGGGCATTTTGTAAATTATTACAATCCTGTTTAACTATTGGTACAAATAGATGTTGTACTTTTGCGTGTTATTAATATGACTTGTGACTTATGATGATTAAATGTTCATGCTTTTAGCCTATACAGCCTATGTAGTTGGATAGTCTTCTACATCTACAGGGTCACGCATAAGGACATGCGTGATTTTGTTTCCAAATAAATTCGGGGATGTCGCCTACGGGCAGTCGAGAACGGTGCGCGGACCGAAATCGCGACTGCCGTCGACTGTATATAACAAGCGATAGATACACCTCCTGTGTATACGCGGTGTGGGTTCCCCGTGCTCCAGGCGATATTGGTCCGAATTGGGGTGAGCGTGGGTGCGACCGGAGTTGGACCGGGCACGGGTGCAGTCGAAGTTGGAACGGGCGCGGATACGACCGGACTTTGAACAGATGCGGGTACGACCGGAGTCGGTAAGGTGGGCGGAGGCCGGGATGCGACCGCGCTAGGCTTTAGTTTTAGTGGTCTCGCCCATACGTTCGCGATGGGTATGGGCCCAGGAATAAATGAAGTCGCGATTGCGGGAAGCGCGGAGTTCGCGGGAATGTTCGGCGGGTATTTACGCAAGGCTGGGTGGCCTTCCTTATTGCGCAAAGGACGCAGACCGGCGGTTCCAGTGCGTCCTTAGGTCTCGGGCACTCTTTAGAGGCGTAGCTCCCAGGGGCATTGGACGCACCTCTGGGAGGGGGCATAACAGTTAAGGGCCGCGTGTCTGTACAATTGACAGTTGTGGCATTGTGATACTATCCCGTTACGGCGTGCCTGTTCAACCTTAATAGCGGAAAAGAGACTTTAGATATTAAATGGCCTTTCCCTCAGGGGTAAGGTCTAGTTCGGTTATTACGAGATCCAGTGTCCGGCGGACGTTTGTCACCGGATAGCCCTGGGCTTGGATGTCGACTCAGACTTCGTCGACGTCCGGCTCTTTCGTGATTCCCCGAATGACAACTCTCAGTTCGCTATCCTCAGTATGCATAAAAACTTGCTTTTATTTCGTGCAGTTATCTGGTCAGTTTACGGCAGTTGTGTATACGGTTTGGATGTTAATCCGGATGCTTTGATTCGTGTTCTTCGAGCGCACGTTCTCGAAACTCGTTCTGGTCATGTAAGGCTTGGTTTGGCTCCATTTCGCGTTCTCCAGAAGGATAACTGGCGGTGGAGCTTTGACCTTTTTCTCGCCCATGTTTATGGTGTCTATCAGCGGCCTTGCCGCTTTTGAAGCGCAGGGCTCTGCCTTAGCCTACCTTGGGGGCGGGACTTCTACTAGGAGGAGGCGAGACATGGCCAGGCTCAGGGTCTGACTCTATGACGAGGCGTTTCGGGCGGAAGGCCAACCACGACAGTGAAGCCGTCGTCGTCTAGTTCCTAGGACGGCACGGGTGTAGGTTCGATGTCCACTTCCAAGTCGGAGTCGGAATCGGAGAATAGGAGGACGCCCTAAATGATTGCGCAGAAGGCGCAGTGAATTGGGCTGAAGAAGCGAGTGAGTGCACGGCCATTTGCGCAAAGGGCGCTTACGTTTGTGCGGAATGCGTGGACGGGTGCGCAAAGGGCGAGAGTGATTGTGCAGAAGGCATGGATGTTGCCAGGCTGGGTGGAATGAAAATCGGTCTCCCGTATTGGGCCGCGATAGCCATGAGAGTTTCTCCCAAGGTCGCCTGGTGGCGGGAAGGTGAGTGCCTAATTAGAGACTACAAGCCTGCGCCTGTGGCGCTAGGGTGTGTACCTAACTGCCGCCTAAAGCGGCAAGCTCAAGCTAATTTAACACAAGAAATAAAATAAAAAGGTTGACCGCCGTAGATGGCGAGAAATGTTTGCGAGCTTACATACGTAGGACCCTGCCTATAAGCATACTACACACACTACACAGACACTAACACCGAGAGAATCGACCAAACCTAGCCATTGGAAAGACAACCAACAATCTGGACAAGGTTTCTTCTTTCTTCAATCTTCTTCTTCTTACTTGCCGTGACCTTCAATCGCGACCCGAAACCGAACTGAGCACGCGAGCACCGCGTTTGGAGTCCGAGCTGCGAGGCTTAATACCGACACTGAGATTACGCACTGAGCACTGTGGTGTGCTTTCACATGAGTAAACAACAATAACTTACAAACGTCCGACCCCGACGAGAGCGCGAGCCGAAATGAGAATCATTCTATATATACAATACATATCCTTTAAGACTGTAGTACTTTCTGGGTACTATAAGCGCAATTTGCCACCTAGCAATAGTATATGTCAAGTAATAATTATATATTAAGATAACTTACTACATAAAAAATTATATTTATAGATAATTTTATTACTACGAAACATTCATAATGTAGAAGATTTATATTTAAACTGTTTGTAAACAATATACTGCTATTTTTTAAAAGACATTTTTATAAAATATCGATAGTGTAAATGTTATGAAAATGTTTAGTGTTTGAATACTAAAACTTGTGTTTATAATCAAGTATAAATGTTTGTAATAAGTATATAAGATTGTTTATAATATATAGGATTTAATACTATACTCTTAATACTATTAGTCTCGAAGAAATTTAATTATTTAATGTCATAGATAAATATTAGAAACCTACTTGTGTCGATATCCGTCGACAAACTATGTAAGAATGTCTATTTATGTTCTTATTAAACGTAATTAAACCTTGTATAATAAATCATTTCGAGACATTAAAAATTCGATAATATTATTTTATTATATTATTAACAATGTTAAGCTATTGTAACGTAAGACGTTACACGATTGAGAGGAACGGTGCTAGGAGTGAGCTAGTGCGCTGATCTGGGATCGTTGCGGACACGCAAGCAGGCCGCCGCCGCGCCATCAGTCGCTCTTCAATAGGCTCATAAAGACTGTTCCACATCTGATAGTGAACGTAAATTTTTAATCGTGACGATTAATTCTTATTTAAAAAAAAACAAATTTAAATTATTCTCGTTCTACACAAAGTGTATGCCGTGCTCGACCCCGTTTTAGGGTAAGTTTTTGATCGACACACAAAACCTTTCTTTAATTTTATTTTAATGCTTTTTACTTTTTTTTGTTTTAAAATAAGTATGTACTTCTAAATAAAGATAGTTCTACGTCTAGACGTAGAACTATTTCTATGAACTGTCCTTTGCATTTAACTAGTTTATTTTTTTTTCAACGACGTTAAATATTTTTTTCTTTCCAAATTATTTTTTTTGCTTAACTGCCATTTGTAAACTCTGTTCTGGTAGCCTATCACCACGCCAAACCTATTTATTGAATACTTCCCTAAAAGCAAAGGAAGGAAGCGTTGGTGATAGTTCAATGTGAGGGTGTTCAATTGTCTTACATAGCTATATTGCCTCCAGGGTTTTCATGCTACGTTCGTACTTCAAGCGACTTCCATCTAATGTGAAGCAAGCACAAGACTCCACTATAATACCAGTACATGAATTCGCTCCCCGAATAGAAGGCCCGCTTCCACCTACGGCCACATCTACACCACAGGGGAGTATTCTACCGGGCAAAGTCAGAGGCCGAACACCCACAAAAATAAATTTTGTGCAAACTACCTTTTGTTTCTTCTTTTTTGTGATACCGATCTTACATAATTTTTTCCCTCTTTTACTTTATTATAACTAAAAGGTAGGTGTCGCATACGTTATAATAATTCTGTCAGTCTACTTTTTCGATTGAAGGGATATCTCTTCAAAAATGTCTGATTATCACGTAATCTCGCGATTCAGCTTTTAAATAACATTAATAATCAAAAAAACGTGTGACTAATCTTCACCGAAATATAATTTACTCGTTTGTTGGAAATTTATAAATCTTTAATGTTGTTTTTTTTTATATTTCATTTACAGCTGTTGTTGATAACACGTAAAAGGTTCAAACAGCTTGACGGCTTTGTAGTATTTTCCCAGAGATGGTATAAACAGGTTGCCTTGTAAACCAAAAGAGAAAATGTCTAATAGTTATTTTTATTTTGCCGAAAGCAGCAAAGGGGTTTTTGGACGCAGCAAAAGTCTACAAAATACATTCAAACCTAACCTTGCACTATCAGTGTGGCCAAAGAACAGCGCTCTCCAAAAGCACCCCAAATGTATTTCAAACGTTCGCCATGACGCTCGTTGCGATGCTCATATCGTGGATATTCCAAAACTTTGAACAAAATTTAGCGGAACATTATTGTTATTTCAATGTTAAATGTAAAATTGATTTGTTGGTTTCTTTGTAAACATATTGAAGAGTGGGATCAGAGAATAACATACACTGTGAATACTGTGAATAATTTAATAACCAGAAAAATTAGTTCTCCCTTCGCCCTAGTCGTATGTGATAGGACTCTATTGTAAAATCCGTATTGTCATTTTTCTGCCTCTTGGCAGCAAATGCAAGCATTAAACAGAGCTTTCTGGGTGACAAAAGTGCAGTGAGAACCAAAGATCGAGTGGCACTGCACTATTATGGAGCAAGGGTGCCGCTACTCTCAGAGATAAAATTAGCTGGTCTTGCAACTTATATTAATAATTCATAAGAAAAAATTCTATAGTTTGAATTTATTCATTCAAAGATAATCTAATTTTACGTCATCACGTGTTGTTGCTGTGATGTAATGATGGCAATTTGTCACTAACGTGCATCTTATTTCGTATTGTATTTACAATATGTGACTATCTTTAGCTATAACAGGTTGTTTTCATATATGTATGACAACTTTAGAATTAAGTGAGATATTAGTGAAGACCAAAGTATTTCTTTAAGTGTACTAGTTTCACTTTTTATACTGTGTGCATTCTATATTATCATTATCTGTTGTTATTTATGACATTGGCCGGTGTTTACGTGGGGTGGTGATTAATTTAAAATGTTGGAGAACAAAAGTTATTTGAAAATAATGTAAAAGTTATATATTTAAATTCATATTTACATAATATCTATAAAATCTTCTTACTATATTTAAGTAAAAGGTCAACTATTTAACTTTAACAATAATGTTTTGGATATGTTTTACGTAAGTTCTTTTTGAATTGATTCGTATTTTAAATTTCTCTTCTTGTTTGCACAATTTTAGCTAAATTTATTTACTGTAACAATACATACGAATATGATTATTAATAATGCAATATTGCGGTGGTTATATTTGTTTTCCTGGGGCTAAAATGTGGTTACGCGACCTCCGATAAACTCCTGCATTTATCAGATAAAGAAATCGCAGTGTACTTTAATGTATTCCAAATTTACAATCATAGAAGTTTTTTTAAGTATTAACAAAACTTTTAGCGTTCATAACTATAATGATAGTATTGTAGCGATCTGGAGAATAAGAGTTATTATTAAGAACAATTAAGAAATAAATATTTTACAGTCTTATTATAATTGTTTGTAATGTGACAAAAATCTAGTTTAGTTAACAAACATTTTCAGGTTGTTAGTCATCCTTCCGTCGATGATAATAGGCTTTTTGGTCTTCTCCATTTTTGTCGTTATTCCACTAGCCTTTATATTTGCATCATGGTACATGAGAGTCAAGGAGAGAAAACTAGAAAGACGCCAGAGAGATGGTGCTAATGTTGCATTTTTCCACCCATACTGCAATGCTGGTGGTGGTGGAGAACGAGTTCTTTGGGTGGCAATAAAAGCTATATTAACAAGGTTGGTTTTTATTAGATATATTAGATAAGCAGTATTTGTGACAGATTGTGATACATTTGCCACCAACACTTTGTAATTTAATAATTTTAACTAAGTCAACAATTCAAAATTGTTTGGCTTAAGACTGAACTTGCCACTTAGACATTTAAGATGGAACCTTTAAACTCAGTATTGAAAACATTATTGTTTTGTGGTAGAAAGTAGGGAAAAGTGTACCATGTTCCTATGAAGACAGAAAGTAGGGCTTGAAAACTCTTCTTTCTTATTATATTTAGACAATGATATTGATATATGCATATATATAGATTTGGAAGCAAAGAAACATCTCAGCTATGGTAAGCAAATGCTGCTGTACATGGAAATCTGTAACATTAGTCTTAAATGTTTTGACGGCCTTAAATATATGAATTTATAACACTATTAAAATCATAATTATTAATATAAGTTTGCTAAAAATATTATAAAATACAAAGTAGTAAAAAATGAAACTTACATTTTTTAAAAGTATGAGTTAAAGCATATTGTTTTATTTCAAACCATAATAAATTTTCCTTTTTTGCATACTAGCAAGCATTTCAATTAAATGGTTCACCTGATATAAAAGGTACTCACATCACCCATGAGTTCCCAAAATGTTTTAGGTCTATTGAAATGCATAACTTATGTCTAGATTTCCAGATACAAATATCTACATTTATACTGTGGAGAATGCCGAACCAAAAACAATTCTCAACAAGGCACAAAACCAATTTAATGTGAAAGTTGACCCTGAGAGAATACATTTTGTGCGGCTGAGCATGCAGTGGCTTATTGAAGCAAAATCATATCCATATTTTACATTGCTTTTGCAAAGTCTTGGCTCCATGTTCTTAGGAATGGAAGCGTTCATGAAGCTAAATCCAGGTTTGTAAATTATCTGAAATAATTTGACACCACAAAATGTCTCATTACTGAAAAAAAATTAAATTTTCTCATTTCAGATATCTATATTGACACAACTGGCTTCGCATTCACCTACCCCATATTTCAGTATCTAGCACAATGTCCGGTAGGTTGTTACGTCCACTACCCGACGATAACGGGCGCGATGATGCGACGGGTGAAACATCGAATTGTCACCTACAACAACGCCGGCCTGGTGGCACGGAACCCTCTCTTCACATGGCTGAAGCTTGTCTACTACAAGGTGTTTGGTTGGGTGAGCGGAGGCACATTTTCATGATGCTCTTTTATGTACATTGACTGACTAGTACCTAAATAATGTCTTTACTGGTGGAATAGTTGTGTAGTTGCTACCTCTGTGGCCTAGTGGTATAGGCCCGCGCTTTACAAAACGGAGGTCGTGGGTTCGAATCCCATGGAGGGAAATGACTTTGTGTTGTTGTTTCTTGGTTGGATTAGGGCTGATTACCCGATTACCTGAAAAGTAAGAGGATCCATGCGTTGGATGGGCAGGTAAAAAGTAGGTCCCGGCTTTTTGTCAACGCCATCTAGCGGTGGCTTGGAGAAGTCGTTGTTAATAGGTCGGTTTAATGTCACCGCCTCTGCGCCTTATCTCTCTCCGGTCATGTCGGTTATCCGTCCCATCGGGCTATGAGAGTAAAAGGAAAAGTGAGTGCACCTGTGTCTGCGCAATCGCTTGTGCACTATAATATATCCTGCGTACTTGGCTGATGGCTTTTAGATCGGCCGCCGTGGCCGGATTCGGTCGGGAGGACATTATTATTAGTTGTGTAGTTTCATGGTGGCAAAGCCACGCAGCTGCTCTCTTTGCTGAATGGGCCGGCTCGAACCGGATTAGTACCGCGACCTCACAGAAAATCGGCGTAAAGTGGAACTGTTTTCTGCCTTTCCTTTTCTAAAATTCACACCCCAAAGGGGGGCAACGCATTTGCAAAACGTTCGACGTTGCAAATGGTGTTGTTCGACTGGCCTGTTGGTGTAGTGGTTAGTGCTCCTGACTGCAAAACCAAAGGTCGTGGGTACGATTTCCACCCGGGACAAAATATTTGTGCGATGAGCAGAGGTGTTATTTCTGTGTCTGGGTGTTAATTATCTATATAAGTATATATTTAAAAACATGTAAGTATGTATATCAGTTGTACGGGCTCTGATCACCATAGTACAGGCTCTGCCTAGCTTGGGGTCAGATGGCTATGTAAGATGTCCTACGAAATTATTGTTATCACCACTGACTCATCCCTATCTCCAGTTATACGGCGTGGTGGGGCGCTGCGCCGACGTGGTGATGGCCAACGGAACCTGGACAGAGGAGCACCTCAACGACGTCTGGCGGCTGCCGTTCTCCGTCCACCGAGTATACCCACCGTGCGAGGTAATCAACACTGCCGTAGAGGACCTTTCCCACGGTCATTTATCCTCTGTATCCTAATCCGATAGAAGTTGCTTATTCCCCATTGTCTACTTATTGCATCACATGTTATGAGTCAGGTATAAATTGTATGTAATTTAAAAGTAGGTATAAAAGTTGTATACTATATTGGGTAATATATGTGTCAACCCATTCCACAAAAGTTTATACAGGAGATGAACTGGATTGTAGTGTATAGTTCTTGGACCAAAAAATTGAATCTGTCTTATATTCTTCTTTTTTTTTTAATTAGGCTTAAAGTAAAAACTTCACTCTGCTTCCTTCAGCTTAGGAAACCATCTTTATTTGCAGATATGGTTAATAAGTCTCCGTGATAAATAAGGGTCATATGTCTTCTCACTCAAAATATATAGTTATACAGAACTAACCAGAAATTGTAGTTGGAGTAGACATGTAAGCAGAATGATATTTAATTTGTTTTTTATCTACTTACTATCGTTTGCAAACAGAGGTCGTGGGTTCGAATCCCGTGGAGGGCAATGATTTTTTGTTGTTGTTTCTTAGATAGGTTAGAGCGTTATGGGTGACCGAGCCCATTGCCATGGGCATGTTAAAAGTAGGTCTCGGCTTCTTGTCAGCGCCATTTAGCGGTGGCTTGGAGAAGTCCTTATTAAGAGGTCGGTTTAATGTCACCGCCTCTGCGCCTGATCTCCCTCCGGTCGTGTCGATTATCTGTCCCATGGGGCCATGAGAGTGAAGGAAGAGCGAGTGCATCCGTGTCTACGCAAATGCTTGTACACTATAATATATCCTAATATGCCCTTATTATTATCGTGACCAGGTGAACGAGCTGAAGAAATTACGCTCCCTGGTGAAGGAGTCAGATCCCGTTCGGATCCTGTCCGTGGCCCAGTTTCGCCCGGAGAAGGACCATCCGCTGATGCTGCAAGCGATGTACGAACTGAGGAGCCTGCTCGTCAAGAACGAGATGCTGTGGAATAAGGTACGGCGTCCTCACGATCCTCCTTCTAGAATAGACTCTAACCTTGAGTTAATGTAATGGCATGGAAGTACCTAAACAGGACACACAAAATACACGATTTTCTTTTTGGCTTACGGTGGTAGAGCCACGCAGCTGTACCCGCTGCCGAATGGGCCGGCTCGAACCGGATTAGTACCACGACCTCAC
>DWHO01001136.1:0-16444 GCA_018247575.1 Eurytides lysithous rurik
TTCTCAGGTTACTTAATTTTCTTACATAGTACTTTTTATAGCTAAAAATTTACGGATGTTATCACATATACGATGCAGTATAGTTACTAATTAGGGTTTTTGAGGGCATCATTTGAACAATTAAGATAAAATATGTTATTGATTGTTAAATGGTGTGTTCACAACATCTGCCTAGCAGGCATTAGTCTGTATGAGAAAAGTAAAGAAAAATGTATTCATATGTTTTACTTGTACTGTCAAGAGTCAACGAGGGTACGATGAAGAAAAATTCTAAACCTGACAATGAAAGACTAAAATTTATTTATTGTTCTTAAATTTCTCATTATATTCCTTGTATTCACCACGCTTTGTAGCATTTCTCCAGTATTCCTTTCCCGAAGCGAGTTTAGAAGGCTGTTAAAATGTTCTCCTTAGCCCACGCAAATTATTCACTATACCTCTCAGAAACAAGTTTCTTTAAGTTTGGAAACGGATAAGTCTGAGGATGTCAAATCAATTGTTTAGTGAAAGGTTTTTCCTTCTTCTTTAAGTAAGACTTCGCGGATCTTGGTGTTTAGGTCTCCATTAACAGGATCTCTTTCGCATTCCAAGTCACAAAGACTACAAGTTTTCCGACAGATGCGATCTGATTTCGCTTTCTTTATGGCTGAGACCCTGACTTCTAGTCACTGCGACTACTCTTTCGTTTCTGGTGTATAGTGTTATAATCGCCATACAAAATCGGTCCTATCATATCTGCACAAAAGTTGACGCCCATCTTGCTTGCAGAGCTTTCGTATTCCTAATTCTTTGTGCAAGATGTTTCCAAACTTCCTTCTGATGGATCTCGGAAGAACGCAGAGTCCGTGGGGATCCACAATCCCATCTATCTCATTAATCTTCATTCGCCTATCATCCAACAAAACAACGTGCACTTTCTCGATGGTATTCGGCCGTCCTTCGCGATTTATCGTCAAAGAACCTGCGAGTTCGTTTAATTTTAACTGTCAACTTTTTAACGGTGAATAGAAGCAGCAGTGACCCCGTAAACTTTTGTCAACTCCTAATGAATTTCCTTATGTGCTAATCCATACAATACGAAAAATTGGCACCCAGACTGGAAACGAATTTTCGCTGAAATCGAACGCCGTTATTGTTTTAGGAGAGGGAAAACTTCTTCTTAACCTCATCTTAATTAGTTGTTGTTTCCGAATATTATGCATAACATAGAATTGAGTATATTTACTTATAGACTTGATCACAATGTTTAAATAAATTTCAATTAGGAATTCTATTCATCAATATTAATGTATACCCTAAAGCTGAAATAGAAGACTAAAACCGCAGTTTAATGTACTCCGTTTACACTTATATATTGATTTTATTAATTACAGCTTGGCCACTTCTCCAGTTTGTCCACCATATTGCCACAACAGTCCGGCTTAATACAGCTTGATTGGAATGGTAACATTGTAGCGTCTTATTTTAACACAGACAAAAGTTATAGCACCACTAGCGATGCCATTGTATTCAATGATAAATTGTATATCGGTAGTCCTCACTCCCATTACATTGCTTCCGTACAAGTACCGCCACTTTTAAAGAAAGCATTTACAAAGAGCAAAGAATCAAATACTACTCCAACAACACAGGAGGCAAAGAAAGCCCCACAACCAAAAGTTGACTCCACTACAACAAATAAACCGATAAAGGAGAAAATTAAAGTCGGTGATATAAAAGACTTACCAAAAGATAAACCAACAATAAAAAATGTACCAGAATCAAATACTGCTCATAAAACGCCAAAAGCGGAAAAAACTAAGCCAATTAAAAAAGAAACAGTAGCTAAACCCGTTGAAGTGAAACCGATTAAACAAGATGCAGAGATAAAACCTAAACATGTCGAAACAAAAACAGTTAAACAAGAAGCAGAAAAAAAACCTAAACCTGTTGAAACAAAACCAGTTAAGCAATCAGCAGATACTAAACCTAAACCTGTAGAAACAAATGTGAATAAACAAGAAGCGGTAATCAAACCTAAACTTGTGGAAACAAAAACAAGCAAAATAGAAAAGGAGGCGAAACCCGAATCTGTGAAAGGCAAAGATGCACATGATAAGACGACATTAAATTCCAAAACATCAACAAATGAAAAGGATGCTGTAAAAACAACTAAAGAATCAACAAAAGCGGATAATACACAAAAAATAAATAAAGAAGCTAAAAAGCAAGACGAAAAACTAAATAACAATATCAAAACAGAACCAGTTAAAGTAGCTCATGCCAAGCTACCAGAATCTAAGAATGAAGAAGTGAAAAGTTCGACTGAGAAACCAAAAGTACAAAAGGGTAAAGACAGAAATAAAGATTCATCAAAAACTAAACCAGTAAGAGAACAGCAAAAGCATGTTCCTGCTCAAATCCCAGTCACAGAAGATATCCCTTCGGATAGTGTCAAGCCTCCCAAGGAAACATTGAAAGTAATCAAAAAGAGTGGACCAGTCGAGATACCTAATCCTAACTAATACATGGTTGTGGTTTTGTTAACTTTTTTATAATATTGATTTTTAATAAGTAAAACAATTTGGCAGTTAATAGTAAAAACAATAATTTTAGGAATTGATTATTACGTAATTTTTATATTTTTTTATTTTAGTAAGGAATCGGTAAATTTATATATATCCTACTATGGATCATTCCATTTTTTAATTCCAAGAAATTAGAATGTAGTAAATTTGAGTACAGCAAAACAAAAATTTTTGTTGATCTTGTTCATTAGTGTAAATGGATGATCTCAGACTATATTTTGACTAACTTTTTTTTGTCTAGTATTTAATATGAGGCTGAAAATTTTTAAATTCTATTATAACTCTATCATTATGATAAATATTTGTGGACTTAGTATTAAAAATACATTTTAGAGTCATATTGTTGTTATACATATATTTACGGGTTACCAATATCATAGTGCAATCAACTCATTAGACCTTGTTGTATACTCATATTTTTATATATTATATTTATTGTGGGAAGACGCAGTATAATTTGTTATTTTTTTTAACAAATAGGTTTTCAAGAGAAATGAAAAATTTTATATATTTTTTATTTATTTATAATAAACCTTTTAATTTTTTTACTATTTGTTCTTATTTCAGTGTGCTTTTACCTACTACAGAAATATTTTATTTTTGTAATACAATTTTGTCCTAATTATCGGCTGGAAACAACTTTGGAGATCTGTAAATAAATATGTGGAAAATCTGTCTGCTTTTAGATGCTCGTTATTGTGAGCATATGATGAGGATAATATTTGGCAGTATTATATATTTTAGCAGACATATATTTTAGATATGCAGAAATCTATAATGTTTATAGTCATTCTACATACATTAAATTAGATAAGCGAATACAATCATTATTTACGTTAAGTCAGGCACCTGATTTGTCAATTCATTAATGTCAGTCAAAAAACTATAATATTTAATACATAAAGAGACTGAACTTTGACTCTGAACAAATCCTCCTTTAGGCAAGTTTTTATAAAGTGGAAAGACCCACAGCATATAGCTACAAGAAAGCCTCTAGAGAAGAAGTAGCTTATTTTTTTAAATATTTAAAATAATATGGCACTTGTTACTCTGTGCTACGAATACCATCTAAAAAAAAAATGTTTGCAGAGTCCATGTAAATTATGTGTAATGTCCATGGGATTACCAGATATTCTATGAAACAGTGTTGTGCAAGTACTTCAGTTTATTTCAAGTCATCAAAAATCATTTCAGTTTTGAGGGTCTTGCTTCTAGAGTAAAAGCCATAGTTAGTTAGTTGTTAGGGAAACATCAACTGCCATATTAGATGACCGTTTGGCGCAGTTGCTAAGCTATTGGCTTCGGCGTTGCAGGTCGTGGGTTCGATTCCCACCCGGGGCAAATATTTGTACGAACTACAAATATTTGTTTCGTATCCGGACTTTTATCCATATAAAATGTATGTATGTAAAACGCCCTTATAACACAAGATATTTCGATCGATAGGGGCGGCAAATGTTACATTTATGTAATATATAACACACTATAGCAAATTTTTGACAAATAATTGACATTTGACAATTTTTTACATGAATTTTGACAAATACATTCAAAACTCTTACACTTTATATTTAAAGCTACCATTGGGAGTGTTGTTATTATTTATGAACATTACTGCCACATGCAGACGAACGTAGGCTCTAGTTAAACTAAGATTACCAAAATCAATGAATCAATTAAATCTTATTATGTTTATGACCAATACAAATACACTTCGAGTTTGTTTATTAAACAATTAGGGACTTCACAAAACCAGTCATCCGTACCAGATGGCTGCGTCACTGTTTCTAAAAGCATTGTTTGACGCCAGTCCTCACGCCTACTCCGAATGTGTAGGGTTACTTTAAGCCAGCCCCAACGAGCACTCGAACGTGAGTTAAAGGAATTTTAATTGGATAAACGCTTCAATGAAATCAATTAGAACTATTTGTTTTCGATAAGATAATTGACAGGGAACGTCGTACAGTTCCCGTTGGACACTAAAGAGACAGTCCTCTTCTCTTGCTCACTCGTCGATTTACAGTAAAAAATTGTCGTAACAATTTTATTTTGAAACTACATTGTATCTCCCGATGTATATATATATGTATGCGTAGAATAATAAACAATCTCTTATACATGTAACATATTATAATTACAGTAAGTATATTTCATTATATATTCAGTGTAGTATACTAATTAAAGTAAGTAATCTATCAATATCTAACAACATTGAACTTTATAACTTATAACTTTAAGTTCATTTGAGGAATAGTCTAGTTAAATATTATTGTACTAAAAATACAGAACGTTTTTGCGCGATTGCGATGTGGCCTAAAACATATAATTATAAAACGTGTCTTAATATTTAAAGATATAGAAATATTAAACTAATAAATACTAAAATAAGTAAAAAGAATATACAAACATAGAATTAATTAATATTCTCAATAATAAAAAAAGTGGAACATCCATTTCAATGTGAAACGCTGGCAGAGGTGTTCGCAAAAACAGTGCATTAATAAAACGTACCCCGCAATTATACCTTCCCAAAACTAATTTCGTTTTCGAATTTGAAAGATAAACAAAAACTATCCGGTTTTAATAGCAGGTGCTTAAAGGAGGGATCGCTGGGATTTGTTAATAACGTTTTTTTTTCTCGTCGACGGAGAATGACCGTAAAATAGAAGTGAATGATCATTAATTATTACGGGTCTAGCAGTTTGTTTTAGCTCGGTCATGGCGTACAGAATTTATGTATGAGCGAAACCATTAAGGGATTGTCGCCCCGGGTCATTCTCTATAGCGCTGCACAAAAATATGCTATTTACATAAATTAACCGCTTATGTCCGAGCCCGTTAACAGCTGTAAAAAGTTTCGAATTCTCACTACATTTATACACTTGGGCTAAATAGGAATGTGATCGGTATAATACATTTTTATTCCACTTTATTTCATTTTATGAAGAAACAATACTGATTTGTTTGTACATACGCGAAACTAGATCATTTGGATGGTTAGATACTACTTGCAATGGCTACACGCCACATTATAAGAGCCGCAAATGCTATTTATGAAAATCCAAAATTAAAATATTTCCGATTATATGTAAAATAAATATCATAATAAATTTAAATGAAGAGTTGCGTTTGGTTTTGACTTCGAAATATATTTTTATCACTAACTGGTTAATGCTTGGCTAGTTTATACCCGATAAAAAGTCTTGATGGAGTAATTTGAGATAAATTCACTAACTCAGTGTAAGCTTCTTCACTCTTTGCTGGCAGACATTCATTTTATAACTAGACGTATTCAAGAACATCGAATCGATCCTGAGTTTTGCGCGCTATAAATGGTGAAACTAAATTATTATTTTAATTGTCCAAAGTTCTGATAACAAATCAATAACAAAGGGATATAAGGCATCAATTGCCTTCGAATCCTTCGATTGAAAGAATTCGGGAGAATAAAGAAAAAAGTTGAAAGATACAGTATCATGCATACCAGACTGGGTTAATTAGTTCTTAAATAGCCACCTCTTCGCCCCACAATCGAGTCCTACTCAAATATGATTGTAGTATCAAAGTAATCTCTATACATGGCTGATTCTTAGAACAAGGATTCAATACATTTAGAAAAATAAAAATCGAGGCGAAAGGGCTATTCAACCCTTTTTATATATTTTCACTGATATAAAGTATATTTCTGTGTATCTTGACACGGATAACTTTATTGTTCTATCAAATTTATTTGTATCTAAAGACTACATGCCATATGTAACGAAGATCGTTTAAAAACATTTTTGTCCTATACAAATAGAAACTTTAATATCATCACTATAATATTTAAATAATAAAGCTATAACAATATTAATGTCATTTTTGTTACAAATTGTCCATAAGTTTTACCATATGAAATTTACCATATCTACTTTAGAAAGAATATCAGGCCAAATTTAAATCAAAACTATATATTTTATGCTATCCGCACGTATGACCAATACGAATAAAATATCGTATATTGTATTTTTTTTCCGTATCCGAGTTTATATCCACGACATGTGTCTTTTAAAATAAACTCTATATGGTATTATAAAATTCAAATAGACATTAGTGCATATACAATCATTTCATTATGATAATGGCAATGATGCCATTATAATAATTTCAAATATACAAACCGAAAAGTATGAACAAACACTTTCAATCAGCGTTAATTATAAAACAGAATCCATAAAGGTATGTTAATATCTTAGCACTCTAGTGACCATATGCGACACCAGGGTTAAAGTAGCCAAAGAGCAGGTGTTGCGTTTTTTCCCAACTGGCATATCATCTGGCCATCGATGTTTTTGAAATCCGAACAGTCACCTGTTTTCGGGACGCATTGCTTGTCAGATTACATCTAACTTACTTAGCCGGCACTAGTTTTATTAGTCCTCCCGCCGTATTCCATCAAATACGACGGCCAAATCTTAAAATTCCAGCGTAAACATTTCTTTTTTTTTATTCCAAACCTTTTTTCTTCCTGCCCTGCCGATACTTAGAACTAAACTTAATCAAAAAGTCTAGCATTTCTTAAAAAATAAAAGGAGATTAAATAAATTAAACAATAGTCACAAGCTTTTTTGATGCTAGTTTCGGTGTACTATGTTATTTTTTTTTAGTTAAATATAACAATATAAGCACAGTGTACAGTGACGGACTGAATTCCCAGTCGTGTAAGAATTTCTTTGGCATTCTTAAAGTGATCCATAGGAGTTAAGATAAGTGCACGTTTATAACAAATGGAAATGGGCTAGTAAATAATATTCAATGTACGACTAAACATTGTTATATCTATGTTCAAAATCTAAGTACTAAGTCCTTTTTTCCTTTTTCCTAACGTAGCTTTATCGCTGCGTGAGAAAAGAACAAACTTTCATACGCAAAAATTTCAGCTTGGACTTCCAAACAGTTTCATTCATATGTTTTTTTGTCGTTTCAAAGTCTCTCCAACTTTCACCGCATACGAAACTATTCAAGCCATGCGAACCTCCAAATCCCATACCTGCAGTGCTATTTTCACTCTCCTTTCACATTTATTACTTGCGAGGATTCCCGCGGGCCCACGTGTGCGATTCTTATGCAATGCGATTGCACAAAGAAATCTGTATATGTATCTAATTCGGCGTTCACGTGTTCAACCGACCATTGTGATGCATTCTTCGGGACGACAGTGACCTTGTTTCGCGCGTCGTGTCAGGTAACCACGCGACAGATGTTGCGAAGCCTGGGAGCTCGTCGACCTAAGGCATACGTGACTTTGTGAGACTTTCGACTATAACAACGCTCCGAACGCACTTACCTCGTCATTCGTGGGAACCCTCAATTATGCGACAATCGCAATAGCCTATGATGCTATCAAACGTATGCTTTAAGCAACATAAATTTCAATGCGTTTGTTGATTTGATAACAGCATTTGACTTAGTAACATCGTGTCTTTAGCCATGGTTTTGTTTAGCACATCCAGTATATATACACGTTATATTCAAAACTAAAAGGGAAAAATATGTAAATGATAGTGTCTTAAGATTGCGAATCGTACGTCAATTTAAAAGAATTTGAAGTGACCTAAAATTAGTTTTAGATGATAATTTTTATCTACGTAAAGTCACTAGAGAACGTGTCATATTTTTACGTACGGTGAGTGCGTTACACACCTGAAACAGCTTTTTAAAAGATGGGATCGTGACTGCGATTGTACATAAAAAGTCCGATTTCACATAAAAAGCGCAGAGGAAATCAATAGATATCAGGTTTATCAAATACTTGTTTCCAAAACCACGCCAATGATGAAATTTCAAATTTTGAATCGACACGAACACGGACTGTTCGAATTGCGGACGCGTCATTCGAGTGGTGATTAACTAAGCACTTAACCCATCTTCAAACCCTAATCTGCGTGCGTCCCTATTAATTCGCAATTGAACGTGCGCTGGACAATTGAAACAGTGCATAATGGACGAAGTACAGTTTAACACGTTTTGCGGGTAATTACGGTCGCCCAATTGCAGGAACACGCGGCTTTCGTGTACAATTCGGATTGTCTACATGTGTGTGGAAATTCTAAATTCGGTGGTGGATTTAAAACGGGCCGCCCGATTCGCAGTCTCATTTTTCAATCGTTACCGAGCAACGAGATTTTGTTCGATTTAATTAAAAATGTTGGAATGTACGAATTATTCGCAGAGCTGTACAATTTTCTTCTATTGAAATAAATAAAATGTGCATACAAAAAGAACACTATTAACAGTTTAGTGTTCACTATATTTATTTCTTATATAACTAAGGTTGTATTAAGGTCCTGATTATTTGAATGTTTTCTTTTAATGAAGTCTTTTGTCTTATGTGTTGTTATATACATTAGTTTAACACGGTAGGATGTTCTAAAAAATAAAGAAGACTTCATTAGTGCTATATGGTTAGACCATTCACGTGTTCTATATTTGATATGCATGCCTTTTGTGTTTCTTTCAATGTTTTTTTTTTCTCTGAAAAGCCTCGTTTAGTAATCTTTTATTTGATCCATGTTTTCAACAAGCTAATGACAATAATAAAAATTTAGTCTTAAAATTCCCAAGCATCACTGATGTCTACTTTATTTTCTTAAAACATCACACAGTGTTCTACTAATATATATAATGACACATAACTCGAATCGATTTTATTACAAATAAAAACTTGAAATTCAAACATTAATTTAATATTAAATAAATATTGAAGCATAAAAAAGTATCACATATAGCACGTACTTTTTGACAATCAAATGTTATTTACTATATAACTATCGTCTCTTTTATGTAACGATGCCGAGCCCAAAACATTCCCGTACCAAAAAACTGCAGTCCCCGTTCAATTTAAATGAACAAATTTAACTTCAATTACTTTCAAGTGAGCCGGGGCCGCCTCGTATCCCTGTCGCGTCCACCCTTCCCCTCATTACAATCCACAATCATACGCTTCTACATCTAGATAAGAAGCACCCATCTTTATTTTTCTGCCGCACGCCCTTCTGCGTTTCGGTTTTAGGGGGCCTGTTCATTTCATTCCAATTCAATTGCCAACAAATGAATTCATCTTTTTTCAACGTAACATGGAGAACTACAGATGAATATAAATGATAAAGCGATAATCTATTATTTGTTACCCTTTGAAAATTTCCTTATTTTTGTTCTGTATAGCTACCTACGAGTTTAATTCAGCGATTCCCTTGTTTGCTTGGGAGATTAATCCATTTTTCCATTGAGTTTTTAACAAGCTCCCGGAGAACAATACAGGCCTGAACTATGGTTCTTGAACAAACTCGTGAATTCATAATTGTTTTTAGCCAGTTGTGCAGACGCAGTATTAACTGGTAATATTTTTTCGATACTTAATACGATTTGATGTAACGATCAATGCAAAGTAAAAGTTAAAATATTTTATCAAACTTAGACACTTCAAGCACTTGAATGCTGCATGAATATAGTCCTGTCCGCAAAAAAATCACAAGCGACAAAACAATGTATATTGAAATATGTTCCTCTAATATAAGTAAGGTTCTAATTTCAGTAAGTTATATTCCGCTTCGTCGGTATTTTACTGGTTGGGAAAAAGTGGTCGTTGAAACCACTTAATCTTTTCAACCCCTGTCAGGCGGTCTTGTTGTCAGTGCAAATATAGCTTGAAACACAAGGTTAAGAGTCATCATAGTAACTGTAGCATTTAATTATGAAAAAGGTGGAAGTTTTGCATCTAGCATGCAGTCAGCGTTTAAAGCTAACAAGTAGCTACTTATATTTATTTACCTACTGGTGTTATAGCTATATATTTTGGTATATAATACTAAAACGAAATAAAATAATTCAAATTTCTTGTTCCTGATATTATAAATGTGTTAAAGCAAAATTGTTGTGTGTAATTGTAATCCTTTGTAAATGTAATTTAAGCAGGGTTTCTTTCATTTTTAACTCTGTGTAAGTGATATAGAAGTTGTTAAATACAAATTTATGTAGCATTCAATAACCTTTATATTAAAACTTAACTCGCAGTCGTTCCAACTAACATACTTTCGTTTTTCAAAACGTTATATATGTGTAAAACATAATTTTTTACATACAACTCAAAATCCCAAGAACCCAAGAAACTTTAAGAGTCGCATCAATCTATTTTACGAGTAATCCGTTTCACGAGAGAAACACAAACCAGTCAAGGTTCACAATAAGGCTTAAATTTATCATCACTAATTGAAATTGTTGAAATTAAGACGAACAAAATTAAAAAAAAAAAACGCTTTCTCTGTAAACTGTAAATATTGGGAACAGCAATAGTCTTACTACAAAGTAGGAAGACGTTCCCTTCTTCCATTTCCACAACAATGTCTAAACAATGTCTTCTACGGGTTAAGTTCGTGACGCGAGGTGGACAATCCGCGGTGCCATCTCACGACGGCACATTGTCAAAATCGAGACCACTCAGTGCCCACGTGCAACTACTAGCTCTCCGACATCACATTGGCGCCATTAGCCCCTTTTCTTTTCGTGTCTATTAAATTGTAGAGACAATTACATTGTATTGCAGCCTTCACTTTCTTTTTCCCTCGATTGTTTTGTTTTGTTTGGACGAATCCCAGTTGCTGGGACGGCGCGCGTGTGAAAATCACCGATTACCTTGCCATCTTTGAAGTGTTGAAATTACTATTAGACATTGTGTTAGCTTAGGTGATATAAAGTAACAATTTTGTTACTTTATTTATACAATTATAGAGATTGTCAAATTGTTTTAGCGAATTGGTGTGAGATAAATTTCGAATATTAGGGCTTATGTTACTACTCAGGCATTTATAACACCCAGGATAGAAAGCGCAAACATCGTTCTAAACCATAGTCAAAAATTATGTTTTTATTTTAACAGTTAAAAACACTTTCCATTTAAAAATATAACAACATCTTCGTAATAAACTAATGAAATAGAGTAGTTTATTTTATGTCGCTTCATAATGTTACCACTTAACGAAATAGCGGGAACGTGGAGAAATCTCATAAAATAAAAAAAATATGAAAGACGGAATGGCACCCTAATATATAGCAATTTCATATTTGTGAAATGGCATACGCACCCGCGCTCCAAAGCACTCGTCACCGATCTATTTTGCGAGTGTTGTGTATGAAATGGTACGAGGTTAAAAAACAGAAGTAAGCGCACAACTCACCGCCGAACGATTTTACGACTTTTGGCGCTCGACTTAAAGATCATTGTCGATTTACGAGGGCGCTGACTTATCTTGGCTTTGTTACTTTCTGTTGCACCGTCAGCCTCTCCCTTGTATTGCACCCTAATCGAATTGCTATACGGTTGGTGTCTCCCGCCTTGTGGGACCGACCCCTGTTCCGGACATCAGAGGTCTCATTGCTGGAAATAAATAAGCGACAAAATCAAACGACGGCTCCTTAATTGGATTCTTGCATTCATCTTGAGCCATTATTTAATTACTTCAGAAATTCGGGAACGCATAGGAATTCTTTGTGAATGTTATTTAGGATAACAGAACGACATAATTTTCGTTATGAAATCAAATTTCAGTATAATTTTCTAAATAATGTTTAAGAACTTATATTACTTATTTGCTTCTATTTGAAATTGTTAATTGGCTATAAAACCTCATTCGTATTTTACTTTTAAAGTATAGCGCAGAGCTTTTGACATGATATTCTATTTTTTCTTCGCTTGGTTTCAATTTTCTAAACGCGTGCATCCCGCACTACAAGATATTGGACCAAGTAACTACTTACGTATTATGTGTTAGTTCTCAAACACAGTTCGCGATATCAAAGAAAAACACCAACGTGAACGTGAAATACTACCTAATTTACTCGTATAAGTAATGTTTCAGCACTTATCATAATGTCTTTAACTTATTATGTTATTGGCGCAGTGATTTTTGCGCCTAATAGGATTTGAAAAAAACTGTAATCTAGCCATATGTTGAATTTGGATGACAATGAATAATCACTGTCATTGATTTTTAAAGAAAATATATGGTATAACTGTATTGCAAAAAAAAATATTTTGTTTTTTTTTAATGATATATGTTTATATGTGGTCGTGCACCTGAATCTTGATTGGTGCGACCCTGTGATATGGTAAATTTTTGATTATGACAGCTTTGTATTAGTATTACTGAAAATGGTTTCGTAATTTACCAAACGGACTTAGCATTGAATTAACAAAAAAATTGTCTTTTGAGCATCGAGATATAAATATCTACGTATCTATTTATTCATTTTATTGCGGCTATGCATTTTAGTCGCCGATTAATGTTATAGTCGACAAACTATTCTTTTTTTTTATGGGGTAGACGGGCAAACGAGCTCGCGCCTCACCTGATACTAAGCGATCGCCACTGCCCATGGACATTTGCAACATTACAGAACTTAAAAATTCGTTGCCAGGCTTTCAGGTAAAAAATTTTTGTGTGAATGTGTGAGAGAGAAAAGGAAGGCGAGAAGGAGGGGAGAGAAAACGAGAGAGAGAAAGGGAGGAAGAGGAGGAAAGAAGGGAGAGGGGATAGACCATTGACCACCTCACTCACCAGACAAATCGCGGAAGTAAAAACACTTCCACTGTCCGGTTCTAGCCAATCAACAGCAGGTGCAACTTCGTGCTCTACCATCGTAAAAATCTACAGCTAAAGTGCCATTCTTATGTACTATTTTAATATGTGTATTGTTTTTGCACTTCGAATTTTTAAGCAAAAATCTGGAAGTTTGCTCGCCACCGCTCGAGAATTAGTCCATGTCAGTCAAACAATCCGTCAAGTCAATGTTTCACGTCAAACGAATCATTGACAGGCGTACAAACGCGCTACAAGGCATGAGGAATTGACATGTCAACATTAATTATTGTTTAGAAGAATAAATAGAAAAAAATATATATTGAAAAAACTTATATTAGTAAGTTGAAATCAAAAATTACTTTTTTTTATTTAGCACAATATAAAAATCACTGTACAAAATCCAAAAAGAATTTTTGAGAACATCAATGTTAGTAATCCATCCTAGTTATTAATTTAGTTAAAATTAATAACTAGGATGAAAGCGTTGAATGATGAATTATTAAAGTTTAGCAAGTTAAACAGGATAAAAATAAAAAGATATCGGGCATTTATTGAGCAACATTTGAGATCAAAACATCTATCCTATCACATTATTATAATATAACTTTAATTAAGTTATTTGATAGAATTTTTTAAAATTCCGTTTTGTTAAGCTTTTGTTAGCTTATTGTAGAGTATTTTAATATTGATTATGAAATCATTTAAAAATTGTAAAAATATTAATGTAACATTTTCTGTTTTGATAAATTCTTCATTTTTATACAATTCTTGTGGAACTGAAAATGAACCAAAAACAATCTAAGTAAGCAACAACCTATATGATGTTTCTGTCATATGCCGGGTGCCAGACACCTCCTCCGTACAGAGAATGTAAGGACCACCACGCGGAGCCAGTGCGAACTTCACATATTTAAGAAATGTTTTTATTGTTTCTTAGATATACAGGTTTCCTCGTGATATTTTATTTTCCTTCACCAGCGACGACGTGGTACTGATAAACCTGCAGATAAAATGATTAAATAAAAATTAACAAAAAACAATTTCAAATATTGGCGCCGCGCGCGAATTTCAACAAGTTGCTCTAGTATATTCATTTAAAAGCGAGTGCTCGAACACTGAGGTAACTTTAAATCTTTTATCGATAGTAGGGTCACGATAATGGGCCGGCTCGAACGGAGTAAGTACCATGATCTCACAGAAAATTGGCGTGAAAAGTATGTGCTTCCGCGTTTCGTCAGGTGAATCCACAAATCTCTCTCCCCCTCCTGCTATTACCACCTTAAAGGCCGGCAACGCATTTGCAAGTCTTGATTTTGCAAATGTCTATCGACAGGAATGATCGCTTAATATCAGCTTATCAGATGCTAGCTCGTTTTCCTCCTACATCATAAAATAACTAAACAATTCAAACAGGATTTAACCGGAAAATATATATATTCATATCGAATACCTGCATAATATTCCAGTTAAGTGTAATTTAAATTTCCATTAATAACTGCTCTATATATATTAAAGTTCAATCTTAATAAAAGTAAGCTCACTAAGTATATATAGAATTGAAACCATAAAAGATCGCGTGTCTAAAGTAATAGTTATTGGATCGGTCCTCATAAAGATCTACTAGACTTCATTCTTTTAACGATTAGGTTAGAGACCGTTAAGAAGATTAACAAAGATAAAGAATCGTTCGATGAACGATTATCTACGAGATATCTATATTGCCAGCGTTCTCTAAGATCCTGGAACGTTTAATGTATAATAGACTGATTAGCTTCTTGGAAAAATATAATATCCTATCGCCAAATCAATTTGGATTTCGTTCTGGTAAATCTACTAATGACGCTGTACACGAACTCATAGATAATATTGTCCATCCCTTAGAGAGCAAAAAAAAGTCTTTAGGGATATTCCTAGATCTAGCAAAAGCATTTGACACGGTTTCTATTCCCATTATGTTGCAGAAAATGGAATGTCTGGGCATAAGAGGTACACAGTTGGAGCTATTCAAAGATTACCTCACACATAGGACTCAATGCTTAAAAGTTGGAACTTATATAAGTGATGAGCTTCCTGTCTCCTACGGTGTTCCACAAGGAAGTATACTCGGCCCTACCCTATTCCTTATATACATAAATGATTTATGCGAGCTTCAACTTCAAAGTGGGAAAATTGTTTCCTTTGCTGATGATACAGCCCTCATATTTAGCGGTAGTTCTTGGCAAGAAGTATTTAGATCGGCTCAAATCGGTTTTAATAATGTAACCAAATGGCTCTATGACAATGTGTTGACGCTTAATATCGAAAAAACCAAATATTTGACATTTTCAAAAAAAAACATTAGGTCTTCTGAAATTATTAATGATCATATTTTTGCCCACACTTGCCAGTTTCCTCACTGTTTAGGTTGTACATGTTCATCATTACAGCGAGTACACAAAATTAAATACCTAGGCATTATATTAGACGCACACCTTAATTTTCATGACCACATTGATGTACTTAGTAATAGGATTCGGAAACTAACGTATATATTTAAAATTCTTCGTAATGTTGCAGATTCTAACACAATTAAATTAGTATATTTTTCTCTTTGTCAATCCCTAATAATATATTGTATAACTTGTTGGGGAGGAGGAACGAAAACTTCATTACTAAATCTCGAAAGATCTCAACGGATGATCCTGAAAGTAAGTAACTTTCTTCCCTTCAGATATCCTACTTCTGATCTTTATAAAAAAACGAAGGTACTCACGGTGAGACAATTATTTATTCTATATACTGTTTTAAAAAAGCATACTGAATTAAAATTTGAGCCTAATGACGCTCAGATAAGAAGACGTAATTATCGCGTTTGCACCGCGCATTACAATTACTCGTCTCGATTTTCTAAAAGATTTTTTTGTTTTCTTGGAGGTTACTTATATAATAATCTTAATAAAGAGCTTAATATTTACTCCCTTACTAAAGTTAGAGTTAAAAGAACCCTAACTGAGTGGTTACTACAATTGGACTATAGAGCTACTGAAGATTTAATTAATATACTATCTTAGTGTTGACACCAAGTTGACATACACACACACACACATACATACACGCACGCACACGCACGCACGCACACACACACGCATGCACGCACGCGCGCGCACGCACACACACACACGCACAACTTGCTTGGATTGTTGGGTTTTTTTTATCCAACGGTCAAGCTTGTTCCGTTAATAGTGTCGTTGGTGTAGTGTAGTGCTAGTGTGCTCGCAGGCA
>DWHO01001137.1:0-16438 GCA_018247575.1 Eurytides lysithous rurik
CGAACAGGTAGTAGAATCAAATGACGTCAAAAAGTGGTTGTAAATCAATCCAATTTTGAATAAAGAATTTTTGACTTAGACTTTGACCATCTCTTGTTCTTTTGTCAGCCCCATCCATAAAAAAAAGACATCTAAGGTGGTGCAGTAGGAGAGGAGTTTGTTGAAAATGGTCGCCAGTAAACAAATGATTGAGCCTGAGAATTTTTTAACAGATTATTACTTCTGACCTATTGATGTAGATCTGCGCTTTACAGAACGGAGTTTAATTAGTTTTCGGTGCGCTCCCTTGAGACCATGAGAGAACTGCCAGTAGGCAGTGTACACAGGCTCGAGATCTTTCAGTAGTTCCTAATGCGAGATACAGACGAGACACTATGTAAGTATTAGCATGTCGCTTACCGTCAAGTTTATATCTCAAAAGATATTTAAGATTATTATAAGCAGCATGTCGATTTTACTACTATACCGTTATTACTAGAACTATTTTTAAGGACTACTGTACCATTATTACTTATTTGTTAATTTAGAACTTAAAAATGCATCCTAGAGACAGTGACAGTGTCAATATGATAGATGTATCGACATCGATTTGAATTACGGACCTCCAACGCGGATACTAAACCGGGGGCTCAGCAATATTTTTGCAAGCCCTCTAATATCATAAATAGTTATGTGCGCAGTTGTCATTTTCTTACTTCGACAGCAGATGTTCTATAATTTGCCTCCGACTGACACGGCCAATATGATGACTCACAAGACGAGAGATATAGTAATGTTATTGTGTGCACTGTAATGTACGCTTATTAATCTTTGGTATTCTAGTTTAATTTTCATTTAAATTCTTTTGTCTTTTATCGAAGTAAATGGTATTAAAGAGCCAAAAGGCAAAGGTGGTTATAACGTATTTTTGTACATCAAACTTTAAGCCAATGGCTTGTAAATAACATATTATGCTAAATACTTAGGCCTTTAAAAAGAATCAAAGTCAGATAGAAATAATGTAGATATTTAGTATAACTAAAATAATATTTAAAGTCCAACAAAAAGATAACCCTGAAACGTAATACAGCACCTATCATACGCTATACTTAAATCCGGTCCAAACTCTATGTTACGAAAACACGCTGAATATGAAATACGGGTCAGTGAGAGAATAATTTATATAGCCCGGAGCGATTCTGCTTTGCATTAAATTTCATTTAGTATAGTTATATAATATATGTAAATTTAGGGTACTTTGTAAAGAGGTCGGAATTTATATGATATATTATTTATATATATATTAAATAATAATAGTACATATCCTACATGACCAGCGCTTGTATATTTTGGATATACTTCAGAATGAGTTGCAATTTTATCTTTCATACTTCTGGCAAAAGATCTAAGTACCTGTTAGCATATTTTGAAAACGAATATTTAACTTTTAATGAGGATTGTAGTCTTTCAAAACTTGTAACTTCGCTTTTAACGATGCTCTGTACTTAAATTTATTTCTTATTTCGATGGGGGAATTTATTTAATCGGCGTAAAGTGGGAGTGTTTTTGTTTTCGCGTTTCTTTCGGTGAGTGAGGTGGCCCCATCCCTTCCTCTCTCTTACTTCCCTTCCTACCTCTTCGTCCATCCCCGGGGGACTCCTTTCCCTCCCTTTCTTCCCAGTCCTCCCACACACTCCTCCTCCCTTTCTCTTTCCAAAATTTCACTCCTTAAAAGCTGGCAACGTATTTGCCAGTTTTGTAATGCCGCTAATGTCCATGGACGGCGGTGCTCACTTAACAAGGAGTGAGTCGCTTGCTCCTTTGACAGCCTAATCAAAGAAAATCAAATTCAGATGGACAATAAGATATTGTTTTCAAAATATATATTTTTTAATTTAATATAGTTAAACTCGCAACTTTAGTAATAGGTCGGTGAAATAGTTTTTCATATTTTTTGCGCACATTTTCAGTGAGCAATCTATATATACTTCTGTATATTTCAAAATCTTTGAATAATTGTATACGTATGCTATCGATTTTTTCTGACCTATCTTCCATATTTTTCTTCTTACTTCTTGTAGCCTGTAAAAAGCCTGTAATTACTAGATAAAGCATTTAACGTATTCATGATTATTATTTATTTTTTCTCTGTAGGCGAACTTCTTCGAGAAATAAAGCATTCTTGAAGAGTTACATTTAATATACGACATTTTAAAAAAGTTTCCATTTTCTCTTTGCATTTGTTTTGTTGTGCATCAAAATAAGTGAATCTAGTAAATAAATTCCATACATCATTATGATGTATGGAATTTATAATACATATATATTACATTTATAAAACATAAATATATACCATTACAAAAAGGATAAAAGGCGCCATAAGCCGCGAAAAACATTTATAACATTAATAAACCTAAAGCAGTGAAGCACACAGTTAGTTCATACATTTTTAGTACACACAGCTCGCTCTGGTTGTTCTGGTATTATGACGCCGCTGTTGAACTAGGGATCGACCAGGAAACAGTTTTGACTCATTTTTAAGAGTCTAATCAAGGTGAGAGGTGCCACACAAGCTCACTGAATAAACCTAATGTGTCATGTACTAGTTTTTGATTCTGTGTCTAAATGTACATAACTAAACGTAGTGATCACTGGTGATGAAAAATTAATTACCAATGACAAAAACGTGTTAAAAGATGACGGTCAAAGGACAGTTAAGCTCCACGAACTGTAGTAGAACCCGGAAACATACAATAAGGTGACACTATATGTACGGTGGAAATGGCGTCGTTCATTATGATCTTTTATCAATACCGATTCGGGTCTTTACTGAAAGAGCAAGAAAATTGAAGCGAGAATTTGAGAATAATCGGTTAAAAATGGGAAAGTTAATGTACTATATAACCCTGACCTCGCATCCTCAGATTTTCACTTGCTTCCGTCTCTTCAAAATTCATTGAGTAGATGCTGTGCCGAAAAGAATTAAGCTTTATGGACAAAGCTTCTAGCGTAATTTCTGGATATGTCTTCTTACATCTTTAGGTGACGAATTCAAAGCCAAGAAGTTCTGAACTCGTGGTGTTTAGATACTATGTGTTGTAGGCAAGCGCATCGCTTGTTTATTTACATTGGTTAGAGTGCTTCACTAGCAACAAGACTAAAATATCAGAGTAACATATTCCACATAAATCGCGATCAGTACGGTCGGTGGGTTAGTGATTAAAATAATTTTTCTGTTGCTTAAAATTGTTCATGTCTACTTTTAAAATGTTGATAATTTTTAAATTAATTCACTTAGATATTTAACTCATGTTCCGATAGTCTAAGAAATGTTCCTTAGCCTATTGGAAGTGTAGTAAGCATAGAGCACGTAGATTTTATTAGATATCAACATAATAGTTTACCCTGATATCAATAGTGTCCTCCAAAAACATAAAATAAGTACATTTTAATGTTTGAAATCTTGAGTTTCATAAAAAAAGAATAAATAACATTTAAAATTGGCAGTTCACTTTAGTTTCAAGTGGTCGGAAAATATTTTTAAATAACTCTTAATTAACTAAAGAGGTTGAGACTGGATCGGGGCGACCTGCTTGCTTACGTCGACTGACTGTACGTGCACTTTGCCTAACTAGTACACGTCGAAACAAGATAAATACATTTTGGAAATTAATTCTTTTATCCTAGAAGAAATCTCAATATCATATAAGCCCATTGCAATTTTCAAGTTGTGTCAAATTATTGTTCAACAAAAATTTTTAGAAAACTAGTACAATTGTGTTTGAAGTCATTTTAAACTAGTTATTTCACGTTCTGGCAATGTTTACACGATGTTTGTTTGAAAAAATTAGCAAAATCAAGTTATGCTATGTCATATTATGTTAATGCTTTTCAAGATAATATTCATCATAATTTCTTTTGAGGATTTCCTTTATATTGCTATTATTTTGCAACTCCAACTGATACACGCTAAGGTGTTGTTACCACAACTCCAATAATACGTTAACTAATTAGTCTTGGAATTAAGAGTAAATAGCAAAGTAAAAATTCATAACAAACTACTGAAAAGTAATAGAAAAACGGCTTAGGGTTTTAATTGAATCATGCATCACAAAATTAAGACAAGATTAAGTCTTCAAATTACATGGAATGGCAATTAGTAATCAAACATTGAAAATTTACTTTCATTTAGATGTTTTTGTACCATAACAAAGTTATTAACATCAGAGAACTGATGAAAAAAGAAAGGAGGGGGGAAGGGGTGAGCCACCGATCCCTCACTCACCGGACGAAACGCGAGTACAAATATACTTCCACTTTACACTGTTTTTTTAACGTTGTGGTACTTATCCATTCAACAGGAGCGGAAGCTGCTGCGTGACTCTACTACCGCAAAAATCATTTCTCGATATTTTTTGGCACAAACAATCTATGGCACTCTTTATTACAAACAACAATTCTTGTTTCTTGAAAGATGCCAAGCAAATAAATAAACTTTCAAATCTATAATATCATTGAGAACTTTGTCAGAAATACAGTTTAAGTATACCGTACAATACTAGTTACGCCCTATATAACGAGCAAATAAAAAAAGTACAGAAGACATAAAAATTGAAATATTCGAAAAAAGGAATATTTTTCTGCTCGTTATGCTGTTTACACAAAAAAAAGTCGTATTATAGATAACCACATTTTTTGGAAACCCTTGTCACGTGGGATTTGTATACAAAACGATTGTTTTCTTTACTCTTAGTATACGGTTCGAGTCACGAGATAAGAGGATTTTCTAAGAAAACGGGACAAAAAGAAAAGTTACGCTGATAAACGATACAGAACACCAAATCAGGTGTTCTGTAATGTATAAATTTTTCTGAAAGTTGTAAAAGAAAACGATTGTCTGATTTTTTTTACAGCATTTTAGACCTGGGAACCCTTATTATCCCCACATCACCATCAATACCCACACCGCCCAATCCAAGCTCACGGTCGCCTGTAATTAACAGTTCTAAATACGACGATGTACATAGGTAGGGATGGAATCGAAGGTGCTAAGATTTCTCTGGTAGACATTTGTAACAAAAACGCGTTTTTAAATTAAACTGGAGAGAAACAATTGTAAAATTATATCATGTTCCTTGTTTAGAAAGAATTTACCAAATGATGTTTGGTTGTGCCTTCCTATTTTACATTTTTAAATTCTAGAAAAGGGTCGAGGATAATTGGACTAATTATATTGTTTTTCAAGTAAATTTGTGACGAACTAGCTAAAAAGAAAAGTAAAAAGTAGAAAATTTACCTTTAATATAACATTTTCTTAGCAATATTTCTAAATTATAAAACCTTAAATTATTTTCTACAATGTACACTGAAAGACACTAGCGAACTGCGTTATAGTGGTCGTTCAGAAAATTGTTTTATTATAGATAGTCATAAATCGGACGTCCAATTTACTCTTCATAATCTTACGGAGTACGGGAATATTTGATATAGATCGCCACACACACAGATATTAAATTCTAGATTTACTATTGTGAATTTGGGAGAAGTGGTAAACACGGACATACATAAGATATATTAGGTATTTACCTATGAAATTACCGTTTTGTGTAGAAAAAATTAAAAAGTGATTTTCAGATAATGTTTTTTGCCAGCACAGTAACATTTTTAATTCCATTCTTAAACAAAATTAAACGAAAGACATTTTGTACTACCTCTCGAATATTGTTTCTTTTTCTCGTCAAGAATTTGCCGAAGTTTTCGACAAGTAGAAGTCTGTCAGCGTTAGTTGCTGTGGTGAATGAGGTAGATCTTCCACCCTAGCTGTTTTAACTTTATAAATGTGTATTGACCATACTCAACTGCTCGATACATCGTGTAGTATGACGTAAAATTAACTAAAGCTGGCCGAAGATTTTCGAACTTCTCCAACATTGTGTGTAGTTTTCAACAGTAATCGTCCACACATTACTCGTCCACGTCCGCAGTTATATTATTGGCATTTGGTAACAAGCTTTAATAAATAACTTCAACACTGGAACACAAAATAGTGACCATCACTTCTAGCCAAAGGAACAAGCAGCTCACCCGCTGGTAACCGATCACTCCTGCCAATGAACATTGCATCATTAAAGAAATTGAAAATGAACTGTCAGCCTTCCAGGTAGGAATTTTTGGTAGAAAAAGGAAGGGTGCGTGAGAGTGAGGACCCTTTCCTTTGATGAATCGCATAAGCAAAAATACTTCCACTCCATGCTGCTTGTTATGAGGTCACAGTTCTTACCCAGTTCGAGCCAGCCTATTCAACAGCAGTGGAATCTCGAGTATTTTGGTAATTGCCATGGCAATGACTGAACCAAAGCCTAAACAACATGATGAGCCCGTATCAAAGAAAATCTTTAGATTTCTTTGTCAACCATACATTTCAAATGGCCCATTTTGTAGAACAGTAACACCATAGGTCCGAGGCATCATAGGAAGACCTATTATCAATGATATTTGTTAAAACTTCGCTTCTAAATAAAACTACGGAAACACAAACGCTAAACTAGCGTTTATATACGAGATTGTTAGCTTTATGTAGTTTCAACCACACTATTTGGCTTCTGTATACTGTTAATACATTTCAAATAATATAAAAAATATAACTGTATGTAATTTACAACTCAACCCAATAGTAACCCCGCCTCTAAAGTATTGCCTCGCTCCCACAATGACCCTTGAATTGTGCTATGAATGAAAACATTACAGAACGACCTTTAAATCCAATAATAATATTGGTCCAAGCAGTTTTCCTCTTTTGTTGTACGTAATTTATAAACGAAATTGAACGGAAACTATTTGTTTTAATGGGATTAGGATTACGTTTCGTTCAAGGAAAATTAGAAATCGGGATAATATAAATAAAACATCACGATATATGTAATATAATAAACATTACTCTATAATGTGACTTATCTTATTTATCTGTATTCAATTAAATTACCGAATAGTTAAGTATTAAAAAAAAACGGAGAAACGCAACTAGCATTTTCCTTACATCATGCCTCGCGGAGGAGGTATAATCGACAATCAGTTTCTAATATCCTAATGTAATGATAATATTGTAAATAGCGATTTCATATATAATACGTACATTTCTTGTTATTTTTCTTTTGTTATAAGAATAACCATGGACCAAATTTTCATGTCATATACATATAGGGTATATACATCTTTATGTTCTCATAAATTAAAATAAGAATTATTAATGTTTCCATTGTGGAATTAGAACCACAAAAAGTATGTTTCTTTACTAGATGAGACAGAATTTTTAACTTTTACAGTGAACTGTAAGATTTAACAAAACGTGTTCCGTAACTTCGCTTTTAACGGTAGTGTAAGATCTTTTACTCCAACACTTTGGATCGAAGAACGGCTTGCCATACTAAGGAATAAAATTTATAAATCTTAATTAGCACATAATTCCCGAATAATTTATTTTTAAATTTGAACGTTGCGGAAATTATTTCGTAATTCCCGCAACGTACTATGATATAAAATAGCTGTCATTTCTACTAAAAAGTAGATCTAAATCATCAAGTCATCTTCGTAGGTGCTTTCGTAGAAACTGTATATACATACCAGAATCGAGTATAATTTTAAAATATTTAATAGTTTCAAAATATAAAATAGCAATGTCATTTAAAACCGTTTCGTTTATCACAAAATTTGCTCGTTTCTTCACAAAATTTCCTAAAAAGAACATTCGTTTATTTATATGATGTTCCATGCTCTTTTAAGCCAAAATATAACGTTGCAAAATTGAAATTTACAATAAAGTGATTAAAAAATGGGTCAGATAGTCACTACGTCGTCATATGGGTCCGGAAATACACCAAGTTTTCTGTTCGTAAAGTATTCCTTTATTAATATTATTTTCGAGCGCAGAAAGCACTTTTATTATAAGAAGAGTAAGGAATAAAAATATTCGGATATATATTTGTTTGGCTTTACTCGCTTTGGTTTTTCATTGTTTTTTATATATAATAACAAAACAACAGAGAAAATGTATAATATTGCATTATATTATTCTAAAACTACCTCCGTGGCATAGCGATGTAGGCCCACGCTTTACGATCGGAGTTCGTGAGTTTGAATCCCACGAAGGGCAATGAAATTGTGTTATTATTTTTAGTCGTGTTATTTTGTATTACGAGCTGATCACCCGATTATCTGAAATTAAGATGATCCATGTATGTCGACGTCATGGTGATCCATCCATGTATTTATTAAATAGTTTTTTTTTATTATTTATGAAATAAATTAATACTATACGTATGTGCAATGAAATGGCATAATATTAAGGACACCCTACAAAGCAACAACATGCTGCACTTTTTCTCGATTTGGGGCAATTGACTAAGTTCGCGTATTACTATTAGATCTCGCAACAGTTATCAACTCGCAAAATTAGTAAAAATATGAACTACAAGTATAAAAAATTCAATAAACGAAAAAGATTTATACTTCAAAAGATTCTATTTGAGAGAAGAGGAGAATTTAATATATTTTGCTTTCAACGTTATCATAGCTAGAAATTTCAATAAAGTCAACAAAAAGGGCGGATATTGAATTGCAAACTGACAGTCGAAATGAAAGGGATCTTTGTAACATAATTATAAACTGAATAAAGTCGAAGCTACAAATATGAAATTTTATTAATTTATTTCTTTTCGTTATTCTTAATTTTTTATGATATTTTGAACCTTGGCACATGGATTATTTTTTAAGCTGGAGTTTTTTTTTTTAAATCAAATGCCAACTATTCTACATAAAGTTAAACGTAGTGAGGTTTTTAAGGTTAGGTTTTGGTTAAGGCTTATAAGGCTAGGTTGTGTTTGTCTCAAATGCTAGCGAGAGATAAGGTGTCCATAAGTGCAGGTCAAAATACTGACTGGCACCGTGTTGTTATGATCAAGGTCACCATTAGGTGCATGATGTGCTCGTCTTGTCATTTGTTGTTAATCTTCTTAAATATGAGAGCTAACACGTTCAGCCCTGCGCTGCTGTCTTCATCCTAAGATGTAAAATAGTATTACTAAATTCGCAATATTTACACTGGCATCTTGGCCTTCAAACCTGAAAAAAGTACTACTTGACTGCTTGACAGTCGAATTGCAGACAAATCAGTAGTACCATCCCATGCGGACTCTGCAAAAGACTCCCAAGTTCACTGAATCAAACAATAAAATAAAAAAGAATCAACCTTATTAGGGATCCGATGAAATACTTTGGTGCGATCCGATCAATAGGTGGTGCCAATCCAAAGATAAAATCAACGTTTCACAAACATAATTGGTGTTAGTTGATTTGGTCTTGGCAAAGCCCTGCCGATATAATTTTTTAAATGATCTTATCAGAGGACGAAGAGGAGAATCTAATTTTGTAAATGGAATTTAATCACTTCTTGTGTCAACGCGAATACTGTACATTATTAAATAAAATTTTCTTATTTCTCACACCTTAATCCGTTACGTCGCCATGGACTCTATAAAGAATTCGGAACATCGGGGAAAACAAATAAACGGGAAAAAATCATTTGTTCAGATTCATCAATCAGATTTGTTTTATTTATAAATATACATATATTATGAAACTAAAAATTATAAAATATGTGACGTATTCCTCAGCAATTTGTCTATCCCGGATTTGATCCTCTTATCTGATTTAGCAAGAGAATGGAAAACACAGCTTTTAGTTCAAAAACCCTACGTGACAAGGGTCTTTTCCAAATCGGAGTGAAAGTTTTTGTGTAAATGACGTGCGGATCAAGACGGATACTTCTTTAATAATTGCATTACAAATCTTTTACCTATTTAAATAATATATTGCAAACTATAAAAAAAATCACTTAAACGCTGTAGCTGTGTTTCAGTGCTGAAATATAAACAAAACTGCTATAATACAACAAAATCGTTGAAAAGGTGATCAAATGCTAATTAGTATTAACACTTGTAAGTACTCGTAATATGTTAGTACACACTAAAGGTATAAATGTATAAATGTAGCGGAATAAATAATAATGAATAATTATGTCATTTTACACCTGATAATTTTATTCTTATTTGATTTATTTTAGTCGTCAATGTCCAAAATTATAAAGCAACTCTATGAATTAATAAACGCTGTTGTAACTTACGGTAAATAATTTCATCAATATTGATTATTTACATTTTTTTATAATTTAAAGAAATAAAGTATATGTATAATAATAAAAGTTAACGATTGTTCTTTACGCGTTTTAACATTTCCGTAAGATGAAGTAAGATACAATCCGCTGAACGCCCCGTTCATCGACTGGATAATCGAAACTATTTTCTTTTCGAGAGCAATTGTTACGCCCACAGCATGAAATTAACGCTCCATGACTTTTCTTTTTTCTCTATGACCTTTCACCTTTCTGAAGTATTTATAGGTATTTGTTCACATTTCAGTGTATAGAAATGTGAAACCTTAACTTTTGCTAACAATATTCTATCATCACCAATTTCAATCTATAGACAACTGATTTCTAAGACGCTATCAACCATAACTCAAACAATAATATCCTCTGTCGCACAGCTAACACTACATCCTATATCTTATGTTCGTTGATATTTTAGCTTTCAGTCCTAAGACTATATATTCATGAGGCAAAAAACATGCAGAAATGCTGATTACCATCAGTTAATACCCTACTACTAGATTTCTTTGAAAAAAGTGATCCAATTCTCTTGTACACACATTGTAATATTAAACATTATCTTTGTAATCATCCAATGCAGTTTACTTAAAAATACGAGTAGCGTGTGGAAGGTACATTATTTCGGCTATACATGTATGTACAAATGTAGCAAGGAACGTGATGACATTCCTGAAATGAAACGGAAAAAATCATGCGGCTTCTGAACTACCACGGCAAGCGCTAACGTAAAATTTAAGTGAAAAAAATATGAAAATGAATTGTACTTCATAAAAGCAGCATCTACCTTATATGAATAACCCGTGCAAATTTTTTACTTTAAAATAATTGTCTATCATCATCATCAGCCAAATGCGGTTTTGTGCGCTACGCATCCATCGGCTTCCTGCGATCTTCACCAGATCGTCGGTCCACCTTGCGGGAAGCCTGCCAACACTTCGCTTTCCAGTCCGTGGTCGCCACTCCTTAATGCCCCAGCGGCCATCAGTCCTGCGAGCAAAGTGTCCCGCCCATTGCCACTTAAGGTTTGCAATTCGTCGGGCTTTGTCGGCAACCTTCGTTCTTCTACGGATCTCCTCATTTCTGAGTCGATCTCGAAGAGAAACTCCGAGCATAACCCGCTCCATTGCTCTTTGAGTGACCTTGAGCCTTTTTATGAGGCCCACTGTGAGCGACCACGTCTCGGTGCCGTAAGTCATCACTGGCAACACATTCTGGTCAAAGACTTTCGTCTTGAGGCACTGCGTCTATAATTTAATTTAATTGTCTATGCTTTATATGTATTGTTTACTATGACATAATTTTGAATCAGAATATTAACTATTTATAATTACTAGCGATCGCTTAGTGATGGCCACTCACAAATCAAACACAAATCGACCAAGGAGGCTTTCTTGAGACTCCTCTTTAGTAACTGAACAATATAGTTTGTTGACTATGATATGTATAATTTGATAAATAAAGTGGAAAAGTATATAATATTAACGTAAACAATGAACGCTTATCTTATTTGGCAGAGTTAAGTAGAGAGTTCATTAGACATAAAACATACAAAAAATGTCCATAAGATTATAACTATAAAGTATAACTCTGCCAAATTTCATTCGAATCCGCGAGCGCAATAAGCTGTAAAAAAGTTTTCTCTTCACGTCACGTCTTTACGGTCACAGAGCCATGCAGCTGCTCCCGCTGCTGAATGGGCCGGCTTGAACCACATAAGTACCACGGCCTTACACTTAAAGTGGAAATGTTTTTGCTTCCACGTTTCGTCCGGTGAGTGAGGTGACCGGTGGCCCACTCCCTCCCCTTCCTTTCATCCCTCTCACTCCTTTCCCCATCGAGAGATAGGCCTCGGAGAGAGAGGGAGATCTTAATCCTTCCCCTCTTCCGCTCTCTCTAATCTCCTTCTTCCTTCTAACTTCTCCTACCCGTCTATTTCAAAAATTCCCCCCCCCCCTTAAAGGCTGACAACGCATTTGCGAGTTTTGTAATGCTTTAAATTTCCATGGGCGGTAGTGATCACTTACCTGGTGAGCCGCTTGCTCGTTTGTCAGCCTACTCCATAAAAAAAATCGTATTAATATATTTACTATTCAAGCGACAAGCGACATCTTACACATGGCCATCTAATCCCAAACTAGGTAGAGCCTGCACTATGGTAGTTAGACCATTGGTACTCACACATATATTTTTAACTGCATACATATATAGATAATTAACACCCAGACCCAGAAAATATACCTGCTCATCACAGAAATATTTCTGTTCAGAGTGGAAATCGAACCCACTATCTTCGGCTTTGCAGTCACTAAACCAACAGATCAGTCAGAACTACAAGTTTAGTAGTAACAATTTAATAGGCTCGATTTGACAGTTCTCATTTATCACCATAAACTAACCTTATATAAGTGTATAAAATAAATAAAATATTTACGTATTACCTACGGACCCCTGCCCGTATGACGTACACACCATATTCCTAGCCTACTCTTGTTAAACCAAGATCGTGGAATCATGGCGTGAGAAATATAATTTTCCAGCCACCGCGGGCTATGGACACTTGCCTGTATGACGTACATACCACGTACCTGCCCGGCTAAAGTTCCAGCAAGATCGCGGAATCATGGCGTGAGAACCATAATTTTGCCGACTCCAGAAAACCGTAGCTGTGGAACAATCAAACACCGACCGATCACTCCTCGCTCGATCGCCGAAGCCAAAGGTCGTCATTTAGATTTAAGTACTTTTGTAAGCTTTTAGTTACTAAATATTGTAAAGGATAAAATCGCCTTTCTTAAAAACTATCGTCGAGCGGCCACCTACGTAATTTACGTAACACTAAATGTTGGATATTTAAAGAAAAAAAATATGACGATGTAAATAAAATACTACAACTTGTTTTATAAGCATTATTTATAAGCCGTAATTAAGATTCTATTATAGTTACAATCTGTTTTCATCATAATTATTAGTTGAAAATTGTAATTGTAATAAATCGTAAACAAAATGCCACTAGGTATTGTTAGTAAATTTGTATACAAACCACATAAACGATCGTTTACAACAACAGTTATTTTTATTTATGGTAGGTACGAAAAATAGGACACGATATAAGTCACTAATTCGCTTATAGGCATTGCATTTGAGGTGGGACTAAATAGGTCATTTGTAATTCTTTTTCACTGCTGTGCACAGTGCTTATGGCGCGGCAGGCGGTGAAATTGGATGGTTGACAATCCCGCCACATTATATAAAATAACACATTTGGCTCAGGCTTAAGTGTTATGTAAATATGGCAAAAGACTAGAGCAATTTTTTATTCAAATGTGTAATCCAGTTATTTTTAGTTGCAGTATTTTGAACCAAATTTTCACCAATTTAGTTTTATATCTTTTTCATTCATGAACAAGTAAAAACTCTGGGTACACGCTATTTTGTAGGTGTTTCGGTCGTTATTAGATAATGGTGAATGTGTTTATATTAAACTACACATTGCTTATCGCATATCCATACATAAGGACTATATTTGTCCCGCGGAATGCAATGAACGGAATGTCAAAATCTTAAATGGCTATGGCAATATGTTATTGTTTTAGCTCATTATGAGCTGAGCACCCAATTGCCTTAAAAATAAGATAATCCATACGTCGGATGTGCACTAAAATATATCCCATGCAGTCGGATGATCTTTTGTAGATTGACCGCCGTGACCGGAATCAGTCGACAGGACATAAATACTTTATTTATTTAATTTTTAAATTTATATTATCATCTATATATTACCATCAGGTGGATGGCATGCTCGTCGCGTCACTTTATCTCCTAAATAAAAAGGAATAACACTTTAAAAACAGTATTATTTAGACTTTACGGATATAATACATGTTTATAGAGTTATTAGCTGACTGACTGACTGCTAAATTATTTTAATATTTGTTTAATGTATAGCTGATTTATGTCTAATACCTGAGATATCAATCCCTTTTAGATTAAAAAAAAAAAGAAATATGTGCCTTTTAACTTGTATATCTGTGGGTTACCCCACACTGATTCCTACACTTACCTCCTATTTTAATTTGATTGGCCATTTCTATCGCATACTTCGTATAGTCCATCCGTCGTCTGTACATCGTTAGTCGTGTTCCGTCCATTTTCCTTTTGGCGTAAGAGTTTGTTTTATTTTTTGTTTGTCTAGCTATTTTGTCTTACCTCATTTAGCGGTATTTAATTCTTTTCTTTCTTTTTCTCAGGATAAGATAAATCTAAACATAAACTATTTTGATTAATTTGGAATCAAACCAACTGTAAAGAATGTCGCAATGGACATAATAATACTACCCAAGCACTTAATTAAAAAATTAGCACCTACTTTTCCATAATAACACAGTGTTCACGGTGTTTTGATTTGAATGAGCTTGAACTCCTCCACTCTGTAAGGTGGTACATTTTGAGCTAAGCAACAACGTCGCCAACATTGTTCTTCAAAACTGAACACAGTAATACTTACAAAAATGAAAAGAATTTTACCACTGTACTATCACAGGCAAAATATGAAAAATCAAGTCACTGAAATATAACAAATCGTTGTTTAAGAAAGAATATGTGCATATGTGAAATACGATATATAAATACTTGAACTAACCATAACATCTTCTACGTCAGCTCTTCGCTTGATTTAATCCTGTCGTCCAATCTATGCATGGTTTCATCTAATGGACAATAGACCACAAGATTAACATATGAAAGGAAATAAAACCATCCACAACCATCAAAAAGTCACAAACTCTGCGATCTCTTAACTGTTTAAATAATTTTTCGCTCGTTAACACGTAAATTGCGCCCGTTAGGCCTTAATTCTTCCTCACTATAATCGACTTTGGCATGACTCTGGCATGTGCTACATTGACCTGAATGCAGATCAACTCAATAAACTTTACTATTATATATACCTAGTATTACATATAATAATTTATTTATGAAAAGTTTTTTTTGTTATATACATATTTTTTTTTAAATTAAAATAATATAAAAGAATATATATCACCAACACTACGTGAGGTGAAACAGACTCTACCAAACAAAGCACATCTTTTTAGTTTCGCCAAAAGCTCTCTACAAAATTAATGGTTACTAGTGCAAAATAACTTCGACGTAAACATGAAGTATACAAGCTTTTAGTACACTAAGAATATGCGTTTCATTTTTTTTTTGCTCAATTTCGATCACTATGGAACACACGGCGCTGCTCTTGATCTTATTTCCTTTTAAATAATTAGAGACTCCAGAGAGGTAATACAAATAATGTAAAATCGTCCTGATCTCCTTTACCATGTATGATGGGTGTACCAGAAGAATCTATTCTGGAGCTTTTTTATTCTTATTGTATATACATTATTTGCCTTTTATCTAAAGATATAATGTGACATTGTATTCATTGCTGTACCTCCCTAATAATTTAGTGCTAAATGCCAAGAAAACTAAATATCTTGAATACCTACTTAACTTTAAAAGTCAAAATCTCGGCGTGCATCTTAATAAGGAAGCACTGGAACTTACTAATCCAACTGTTACTTTAGATAAAAAATACTATAGCGGCATAACTTTAGATAAAAAACTTAACTTAAAACTTATTACACTGTTCAGGAGTTTCTGGAAAATCAAAATGCATGGTACATAATTATTTGTCTCGTATAAGGGATAGCTGTAACATCGTATTAAGGCTTAACATACTGTAAAGATGTTTTAAAAAAGCAACTGTTGAGTTTCTTGCCGGATCTTTTCAACGGAACTGCATTCAAAGTAGTAGCCGATAGTAGCTTTCTCACTAACAAAAGGCAAAAACGACAATTTAAAATTACATGTTAAGGCTTATTTGAATAATTGATATTCATCCAAAAATATTTAATTTTTAAATGATCATCTCTCCGTGTAAATTGATTTAAATTGTAAAATAGCAATCACGATTGCATTGAAATAAAATTATATCTATTTAAACTCAATTAAAGGGAAACTGCTTCAATGCAGTAGACTTGATTAACCTTAACAGTGTTACAACCGATTTTTAATGTTTATAATGAATAAAATTCTCTTTAAAATAAAAATATAGATGTAGAAATAGTAAAGGTTACTTTTATATCGACGCTGGAAAGCAAAAACGTAGTAAAGGAAACATGGAGTTGTTTTTTATTACGTTGTTGAAATCGATAAACTAAACCACGTCAATTAGTGTATGTCTAGTGA
>DWHO01001138.1:0-16433 GCA_018247575.1 Eurytides lysithous rurik
CCCCCACCCCCCCCCCGGGCCGCTTGCCCGTCGTGACCCCCCTGCCAAAAAAAAAAAAAAAAAAAAAAAAAAGAAAATTAGTGACCATATTTATTTTATTCATATGAAAATATATTGTTGTTATTTAGAGCATAGCATTGCCTATATTGTGCCGTTATTTTTCCTATCCTAAAAGTATTTGTCTTTTCAATCGTCCAATATCGTAACTTTACTGGTCGAAGTTATGGGTCAACCAACGTGATAATAGTTTCAGAAAGAAGACCGCGTAGCGTCGTTAAATTATGGTAAAATCTCAGATTTTTACACGATTGTTATCATTGTTCAGGTATAAGCAACGTTTTTTAAATTTTAATTTCAACAAAGTCAAATTATGAAAACCCCAATAAACAACTCAGTAAGTTGTTCATTTTCTACGGCATGTAAGACCCATAAAACATGTTTGGTCGACACAATGTTTTTATTAACTAACATTTCGTCATCAAATGGTCCGGGTCTTTCCGCGTTAAAGCAATTTGGGTTCGAAATAGACACGCACGCTGTCCTAATTATTTATATATGCCACTTGAATAGAGACGTGCGTGATAAAAATCCTTTCAATTCTCTTTCAGCTTGCTGATATGCTGCAAAGTAAAATTCAACTAATACTTAGGTATTAAGTATCCATTGAATATTGATGTGTGGTTACGTCATCAGTGTTTCATTTTATTAGAGCTGTGTCAAATTTTTAAAGATGTCTGATTTTTACTTTTATCGTTAGCAAGTCAGTCTATCCTCCCTATTATAAAAGTAAGGAATAAATGTAATAAATTTGTTCTTAGGTTTTTATTAGTCATGCAAAACACATGGACAAACGCCCAGATCCGAGACAAATATTTGTAGTTCATACAAATATTTGCCCCGGGTGGGAATCGAACCCACGACCTGTGACGCCGAAGCCAATAACTTAGCATCTGCGCCAAATGGTCATCAGGGTCACTCTATTAAAAATGAGTGTTCCACAAGGATCCCTTCTTGGTTCCTTTTCATTTTTACTTTACATTAAATATTTATGTACCTTCTAAAGAAGAGGAGTCTAAAGAATTAATGTGACATTGTGCCGTTATCCCCCCTATAACACGGTACTCTTATAACGCATTTTCATATTATATGGGAATACTAGTATAGCTTACTGTACTTTTTAGTGATGATACCTCATCTATTTTTTAAATCGAGCGTAATAGAACTAATACAGCAAAATAAACGGTGCCCTGTCGCATATAACTGGTTTGAAACTAAAAGCAAAAACCCACCTTGCACCCCAATTATAAGGTACAGGTGGGAATATAAACTCTAACTTTTTGCATTCAGAAAAGTAAAACAACTGACCAATATGATGATTTGCTAATACTTTTCAACTTGTTTGTTTTTGTTGTTCTTATCTTACGATATACTACTGTAGAGTACTCTTGTAGTGTTGCTGAATATCAAGACACTGTCAAATCTTCACAAAAGAGCTATGTGAGAAATTTGTAATGCCAGAGCCCGTGATTCTTACAAGATGTGTTTGTACAAATTCATATTCTGACTTCACGATACATATTACTAGAAATGGCAATTATTTTGTAAAAGAAGAACGAATCCAGGTGAACAAATCCTTCAGAGACCTGGATATACGATTTTAAGTAGCATAAAATTCTTGATGTCTTAAATCTACTGTTGGCTTTAAAACTAAAATCAACAATACACATAATAGCTAACAAGAGTTTATGGCAAACCAAAATACTTGAAATGATTCTGAAATTATTGCTATTATGTTGTTGTTGTTCTCAACAGGGTTGCATTCCAAGTGTGTGGAAGGATCCTCATGGACTGAAAACAGAATGATCCCAATTGTTTGTTAAATTTTAAAATGATTATTTGAAAGTGCTTATAACAGCCTATTTGATCAATAATTTTTATATGATTTTAATTAATACTTTCTTGGTCCCGTTATTAGAACGAAAAAAAAAACTTTTCGGAATGAATGAAAAATAATTTAGTTGCAAATTATAAATTTGCAACATTTCGTTTATTTAAGTCTCCTATACAACCGCCTTAAAGAAATTTGTCATAAGTAGTATATACATAACATCATCAAGGAATAAATATTAGTTACAATTCATATTAATGACGACCAATTCAGCTTAATTAGTACAAATTCTTTATAAACGAAATTAAAAATAAATACAATAAAATTATTAATTTTTTATTATAATTTAAGACCTTATTTTGCAATTATCACTGTTGAACATATTTTATCTATAGAAGAATCATCATTGACCAGCTTCGGTAGAGGATTGTAAATCAATTATCAATACGTTATCACCGTCATCGGGTAAAACTTGAGTGTCACTTAACGTTGACTTTAAATCATCATCCAAAGCTTCAAGGCTGTCGGTCGTAGGTTTTAAATCATTGTTTAATATTTCATCATAAGCTATTGTTGATTTATCATCATCGTTTGGTAAGAGTTGTACATCGTCAATAGTCAGTTTAAGATCCTCGGTACCAGTGGCAACGCTTACAGTTGGCAGCACATCATCAATAATTAGGGATTTAACAATATCACTTATAGAACTCTTCACATCATCCTTTGTTGTCGTTTCCACTTTAGCAAAACTTGGAGGTCTCAAGATAAGAAGAGGAGACACAATTTCGTCGGCTTTCGTGGTCACTTCTTCAGGTTCGGAAGATGACACATCGTCAACAACTCTAACGAATACTTCGTATTGTAATTTCATCTTATTTGTGAGAGCATTTTTCACAGTGCTCAACACTTTTGTTCCTTTAAAACTATAGAACGATCCCATCTTTTCACCCTTTTCTAGATTCATGTGCGGTGGGTATCTGTAAAATACAAATGAGCCATAATGATTGGTTATATCTACACAAACTAAACTTAAGAATAGTTTAATTTATTTAATTATAGGTTCATTTATTTAGGAGATTAAGTATCAAGATGGGCAAGTCTTGTACCTGATGGTAAACGCACGCCTTTCTATAAAAACACGGGGCCTTGCCTGCCACCTAAACATTTAAAATGTTATATGTCTACGCCTAGTAATCACGCAAACGACATTACTCTTATGTTCCTGACATAGTAATGCATACGCATTACTACTTGGCTCTACCACCAAGCAGTAATAAAAGCGATGTAAGGAAAGAAATCCTACCACCTAGAAAATTATTATTTTCAAAAGAATTAATTACATTCACCTCTAATAACTAATTTAAAATTTAAAAAGTATAATTTTATTTTTTTACATTTGTACAATGTATTGCGTTTAACATAATCACTGTCACTATAATATTCTTATGACAAAATTTCAAACATCCTCAGAGATGATTCACGAGATAATAGAAATAAAAAACATCGTAATTTTTATTAAGAAGATGGTTCATCACGAATTAAATAAAACGCAAGTGCACCAATTTTACACGAATTACGCACATGCAAGTTTTAAACAGATTTAAATTAATATTTCATATTTAAGGACTCCCTAAGCTGACAATGACTAGGACGCTTTGGGGTAATGCTCAATAAAATCGGTGTGAAGTGGAAGTGACTTAGAACTAAGAAGGGACTAAGAACCTATACGTAAAAATTTTTTGATTTAAGTATAAAATTACTTTCTACTCCTGAGAACAAAACGGAAAAGTCAAATCATCAAACGTAAGTAAAAGAGGCTATTATGTGAATGGTATAGGCCATCACCTTAGTTGTATAGGCCCGCGCTTTACTAAGGTCATGGGTTCCAATCTCACAGAGGGCAATGTGTTGTTGTTTTTTAGGTGGGTTAAGACGCTAATCACCCGATTACTTGAAAAGTAAAATGATCCATGCGTCGAATAAGCGTGTCAAAAGTTGGTCCCGGATTCTTGTTGATGCCATCTAGCGGTAGCTTCGAGGATTCGTTATTAAGAGGTCGGTAATTTCACCACCTTTTCGCCTGATATATCTCCGGTCGAGTATTCATCCTATCGGATTATGAGAGTAAAAGAAAAAAGAGCGTGCACCTGTATCTGAGCTAACGCTTGTTCACTATAATATATGACGCGCGGTTGGCTGATCTCTTGTAGATTTGCCGCCGTGGCCGGAATCGATCGGGAGAATATTATATTTATATGTAAAACGTAAAAATTAATTAACTAAAAGAACAAACTTTACAACTGAATTTAAAAAGCTAGTCATAATTTAGTACGTTTAATCGCAGTAAATTGAAGCAGAAGTTTAAAAATATTTATTTTTATATTTTGGTTTCTACTTTTCCACTTACATTTAAATTATTGTTAACTAATAATCTTTTGGAGCTAACGTATATAAGTATTGCGTATATAAGTATATATCCTTTAAAGCGTTCTTTACAAAGTGCGTCAATTACAATGATTCTATCATCATTTGACAAAAAAATTAAATGGCAAAATATATAACAAAAATTGATGATAATTATATTATGTGCAGTTATTATTTAATTACACTTTGCACAATTATAAAAAATGGGTCGTGTTTTTCTTAATTACTATTGCAAATAGAATATGTAAAATTTATTCAGGCCGCATAAAGTAAAAAGTATAATCAAATGTGACCATTTATATTATGAATAATAACAGAATGGTATTTGGAAAGAGTTTTCGAAACCTGTTGATCGAGTCGTCACAGTTTATTCTTGTTCGAGGTCATAGCATTTTGCATTTAAACTAAAGCACACAAATATTTAAGAGATCTTGAATTAAATACCCGGATGTAGTTGGTATGAAATGTAGAAATTTAAAATTCAATATGTATTTAAAATTCTTTAATTTTAAAAACATATTGAAATTATATGTACGTGTTTATTTTAGTTATTAAAAATGTAACGATAAAATTACTCATAATATAAGCAATTAAACAAATGTCATCTTAGAAGAATATATCCCTTAACACATAAGAGTTCTTCCTGTGTGTGCTACAAAACTTTGTATTTAATTTTAACAAAATTTTATAACAATTGTTATACTTTTGATATTAAAACAACAATTACTCTTTTTTTAGAGCGATATTTTATATATTACATGACACAATCTATTCTAAACATTTATATGAAAAAGCAATACTTGATCTTTATTAGAAGTAAACCTATAACCCATGACGTATATACCTAGTCAGTTAAAGTTCTGTCACGTTTTTACTGTGAAATAATTGACATAAGTTTCTTTATATTCATTTACAGTGACCACCAAAAGGAACTTACTAAAACTTAGTTTTATATGCTTACTAAGCTTATTTAAAATTATGACGAAATTTTGATTTCAAGCTTTCGATCAACGAGGCCAGTCATCTTTATCAGCAGGAACGAGGTCCACGTCAATATAGGCGGCTGATTTAAAGCCTCTTATTAAAGATGGTGATAGAAAGAGGTTCCAAAGTTTTGTCGGGGCTGTATTTTAATACAAAACTGCATTCATGAAAAAAACGTAAAAAATGTACTTCAGTTAAGCCCAAATACGATTCCCACGTAACCTTGAACGGCGATGGAAAATGGCCTCGCTAGACACGCGGAATGCGGCTGCTCTCTAATGATTTCTACTAACGCATGAGATTTCTTTCGATTCGCGCCTTCACTCACAGCTTTTATCACTGCTGGAGTTCAAAACGTTGTTTGAACCACGCTTTGGGATGAACTTCGACTCAGTCTTTTTTAAGCATCCACTCAACATAAACACAAAATATATATTTTTTTAGCCAACATTCAAAATTAAAAAGAATTCACATTGCACAGAATTTGTGACCAGCCTATGTATATCAGGTGTATACTTAAGCTAATGAGACTTGTAGAGCCATCACTTTAGCCATATTTAGTAAAGAACAAACAAAACAAAACAACGAATATCTTATACTTGACCTTAAGAAATATTAAATAATCTATATCAGTAGACTAAATCACCAAAACTGTCAAACTGCCAAATTGAACACCAATGCTGATGGTCAATTTGGAATAATTAATAAAGATCAAGCAAATGAAATATAGATTTGAATAAAAGAAACAAGTTTTATTGAACGTGTAATATGTTGTCCTTCAATGGTCAAATTATAGAAGAAAATATTACAATAACCGTATTAAGCAATAAATTAACTAGACCGAACTGGAATAATTTACTTAAATTTTACGATTTTACAATCAATATTACTACACTAATTGTAGTGTGTTACTATTGAGTAACCGTTTCAAAGTAAAGAGGCGATCATGCCTATAGATTACTACTTTCAAATATATTTATTGTATTATGAATCGATACATATATATTTTTTATTTATTTATTTATTTACGTACCCGTAACATGGAAAAATACTGATGATATACAGAAAAATGAAGAAAATCGTAGGGCGATCATTATAATGTTATTACATTACACGTAAATTTATTAAGTTTAAAAGATGTAAAAGTAACACACAAGATCAAGTGTTTTGCAGCTATAAAAATTATATAACTATGCAATTATGTAAATTAGTTTTATCATAAAAATACTATAGTTATGAAAAATATCATTGCGATGAAACTGAAGTTTTAACTGAAAAACTGTAAAACAAGGTGGGTGGGCCTGGTAGAATCGCAATGATTTGTTCTTGCAGCATCGACGTGTATGCTTATCACGTATTGTAGTAAATTGCAATTTAATGGAACATTTTTTTTTTCAATCAAATATGTATGATGCGATATTTTAAGTAATGTAATATTATCTAAACCTAATATTATCTTTACCACCTAGATAATAGGATAGGTAGATAATATTACAGGTAATATTATCTACCTATCCATCCAAAGGTCTGTAAGAAAATGATTTTAGCGATAAGGCCGTCCATTGTAATACCATTGATAAAATATGTCCTTTATCAAATGCCCGAGTGTTGAAAAATACAGTGAACAAAGATATTAATTTGCCAAGATTTTTATCCACTTACGCAAATATAATAACTCAAATTATTAATTAATATGCCTTTTTAGAAAGGCACAATTTGTCTGTTAAATTTGACAGAAAAAACAATGATATTTTTTAGTAATTAGATTAGTACATATGATGCAGTGATCATTCCACAAGCTATTCTAAAAATCAAAAATTATGGCGATCGGTTAATCAATTATTTCGTGATAGATCGATAACTAACAAACCGGAAACATTCTTTTAGAATACATAATAACATATCTAATAATTTAGTAAAGATGATCAATGTCATTTAATAATGAAATTTGTAAAAAACATATGTTATCACCAATTTATATAAATTTATTATAACCAATCATATAAATATAATAATAGCCTCAAAAATTCTGTATTAAAAATGCACATGCACGAGACTTTCAAACATTTTATGAATAGTGTACAGTTTAATGTTAAAAATTGTTTGTATGTATCGATTATTTAGTCTTATATACTATATCAATATACTTTGCAAATATTTTTATTTCAAAAGAGTTTTACCTATGTTATGTTAAAATATCGGCATCAGAATATTGCCTACCCTTACTGCTGTTTTGCCTTTAAAACAGTTATCTCACAATTAACGTAATATTAAAATTTATACGTTCAGCGGGATTTCCTCTTGGAATTTATTTGTTTACTATGAGGGAAAATGACGGCATTATAACAATGCTCTTTGGACTGTGAAATAATAAATAATTCCTACAACTTTTAAAAACATAAAATGAAGAACAACTTTATACAAAATTGAAACTGAGTTGATTTACTTTCAAAGCTATGAATAGTAAATTATGAATAGCAAGTTTTTTTGCAAAAACCGTTTATATACATGATTAACATTTAAATGCTATATTAATACCTATACGTACTGTTTAAAGATTTTAATAAAAAATCGATAATTTTGCGGAAAAAATTCTCATTTAGTGGAAAAAAAATGACTTCGGACGTGTGTGTCTTCCAAACTCCAATCTAATGCATTTATAAAACATATCTGTAAACCTATTAAAAATTCTTTATTGATAAAATGTTCCAATTCTATATTCTTTTCGGTTATTAAAAACATTACGGAGTTTCACGCTTTTTTTAAAATTATTCCAATTAAAATTAAGTACAACAACGCTGCAAAATTTTGCTTCATCTCCCAACTTTAGAATAAGGACGTGCTTAATTGTAAGTTGAATTAATAACAAAATATAATATCAGGGACACATTAAAGACCTCGACACTTCTTAAACTTCTTGATACTAAAAAAAACATAAATAAGTAATGGAAAATTTACGATACTTGGGATAAACTATGTCGTTTGAATGTTACATCTGAGGGTGACTGTCTATAGGAAATTTACATCGATAAATGCCGTTATGAAATTATTGTTCAATTTAACTTTTATAAATTCGCATAGTCTACTATCTCACATCTTCTTACAATATATTTTTTTAATCCTATAAATTTAAACAAAAATATATGAGTTTATGATCAGAATATTTGATGATTATTATTCTTTAAAATATAAGAATGAACATTACAATGTGGTGTCTAAAGTAAATAACAAATCAAGCACTGTTTAAATATAACGTGAATGTTCAAATCAACGAATATCGTAAAGATGTGCTGAAATATTTTTAACTTCAATAGTATACTCATATTATAATCCGCATTAATCCTTACACTTAAAACAGTTGATGCACGCTAAATGAACTTTAATAACCTTGATTAGATTACAATGACTCAATACCCCATGTCCAATAAGGCTAAAATATTAAATCTCTGAAGCACTGCAATATATTGTAAAATAAAAAAATAAAAGGTATCGACAATCTGATTCACGCAATCGTTTAATTCCTTTTTTATTATGCGCCGTAAGAGAAGGTACCGCTATAGAAAAAGGCGTTTGCAAAATACTGACAATGCGATTGAGTCAAGATAAAAAACGAAAACACTATACAGGTTTAAGTTCAATACCCTCTTCGGTAAAACATTCCAGGGAAAGACGTGTTGTATTTATTTCTACTTATATCTGAGTCACGTCTAAAATATTTTTATGGGGATCGAAGGAAAAAATTCCTCCAAGTCATAAAATCGTTTTGCAATGTTCTTGCGACATTCACTCCGCCTACATCCTGTTGCTTTATGTCTCATCAATCACCTAACCGGTTTTAATTAGCATCTTCTCGTATCTGCTCCAAAAACTAAGTCACCTGTCAAAGTCAAGGACTAATATTTTTGCTTTTGTTTCCCCGCCAATGCTGTCAGTGGCTTTGACATTATTACAAAATTAATAAAAAACAGGCAATTCTACAAGAACTCTGCGGGCGTCATCTAAATAAACGAGTGATCTCGGAAGAATTCATTTATAAAGATCGCCTTCTAATGTTATATCTTTATCCATGACGATTTCCTCCTATCTATTACCTTGTGTAACCTAACATCATGTCTCAAGTATGTATAATTAAGCGCATATAATTAATTTAATATCACATTCCAACATGCTTATTGTACCACATTAAAAATACTAAATCAGATACAGATATTTAAAATAAGATAGAATGTGACTGGGAAATAATAATCTATTAAACAGTGATCTATTAAGTAAAGACGATCTACTAATAATAACAAAATGATTTTTTTTATATAATCTTCCACTACACACACATAATTCTGGTTTATCACAACTTTTACTTTACTTCTAAGCAAAAGTATTATTAAAATTATTTAAAGCCTTCAATTCTACACATTTACACTAGAAACCATGGTTTAAATGCGTGTATTAGTTTCTTTTGTATAACAGAATTGTGTATTCATTGATTACTTCTATTAACAAAACATTTATTAAGAAAAATGAATTATAATATTGCAATTTTTTATAAGCAAAGATAACAAAGAAGTGTTTCTCCTGAATCTAAGTGATAAAGTCTCGTCCACAGCACACATTTTTAGAGGCGTTGTGAACTATTGACAGAGTTTCTTTTTATAGACTATTTAACGCTTAAAAAATAAAGTATAAAATGTTATTAAGCCTATAACCATAATATTTAATTAAGACTATAACCGTATTAAGAACTATTCAATGACTTGACGTTTGTGTTGCAGAAGAAGTTGTTCCACTAGGTTATTATAAACATAAAGTGAATAAGGCAGATCAATAACATATAAAAGACTGAATGTAAATAAGAAGAAATAATAAGAAATAAAAATACTAAAGAAAAGTAATTATTAAGATTGAACAAAAAGACCTATATTTTATTATTGCAACAATATTATGTAAACGAATTACCTAAATCCGTCCAAACATAAAAATCACACGGTACATTATTTTGTTTCAATTGTATCTTTTGCAATTGCTATGTTATCAATACCTCAAACACGTAAATCGTTTCAGAAATTGAAATATTTAAAAAATAAATTCATAATTATACCTTTCTCTGAATTGTTTTCTTGTTATAGTATTAACATACACAACGCTATCATCAAAGAACTGTTTCTAAGAACCTACAGTAAAATTTTCAATCTTAACTATCTGATGTAGTAAATGTACAAATTTTACTCGTGGCCGACAACTGATTAAAATTGGAAATACGTGCAGTAATTCTAAAACAATACGTACATCAATATGATGCCCTTCACTGCACCTAATTTTTATTATTTCGTTAGTTTCTTATGTTACAACCCAAAAAATATATACAAACAGAACCGTTAATGATTTTTTTTATCGGGATTAGGAGGCAAACGAGCAAGCTATTTGCCCGATGCCAAGTGAACGCCAATGCAACATCAAGGGACTTGCAATACCGGCAACGCATTTGCAAGCCTTTAAGATGGGAGTATGCTCTCATGAAATACCGCTGGTGATAACCGATTCCACAGGTAGGTAGTGAATTCCCAGTCAGCCAGGTGATGTGGATGGTATATGGAGATTTATCGCGTTATTCGAAGGCGGAACTCAGCAGCTGGTATTAATCCGACTAAGTCCTCAAAGCAATCCTCATAGTATATTCGGAAGAATACGCGATGGAACGAAATGTTTCTCCTCAGAGCCAAAAGGCCAAGCTCATCGAAAAGAGCATGGTCATGGAGTAGCTCTGTTTTGGATGCAGTCAAATGGAACTGGTATTGTAGTGCCTGAGCCCAGAGGTGAGAGCAGTACTCCATATACGAACGCATTTGTGCCTTATAAAGTTGGAGACGGTGGGCCGACCGGAAGTACTATCTGGCTCTTCTAAGGACACCGAGCTCTTTGGAAGCCAACTTGGCTTTTCCTTCCAAACAACCGCGATTTTCCAACAACATCATCCGATATGTCCACGCCAAGGATTGCGATCGTGGCTGTGGCTTTGAAAAGACAAGATACGACAAAGGGTTTCCTTTTGGTGGTAAACGCGTCTTGTGTCTTTTTGGAGTTGGATTGGACTAAATTAAGCAATATTATAAGTATCTTAATTAATTTAATTAAGATATGATAATAATACTGTATATTTCGTATTCCCGCACTAACCGTATCTTTATATCGTGAATAGTAACTGTATTCCGTTTAATCTACCAATAAAACATTGGGGTTCTTTTGAAGTGAAAAGTCTGAATACATAAAAGTTAAGTGCGGGTATTCATTTGCAATGTTTACAGAGAAATAGAGTACTGGACAATCATTCATAGATCATTCTATATTATTAGGTGACGAACACAGTTCGAAGCAGCGTTTTAAACTGTTTAGTTTTCGTCAATTAATCGTCTCATCATATAAAAATTTCATAAAAAACAAACCAGCAGTTAAATCTTTGTTTAAGATTTGACTGTTGGTTTATTTTTTATTCGTTCGGGTTCGGTTCGTCTTATCTATTTTTTACGTGTTTTAAAAGAACGCAACATAGGTTTTTTTTCGGAAAAATTATTAAAAAAATACAATATCTGTTCAAGCCATAGATATAGCTTTAAACATGTTATATGAAATCAATTATTCATACTCACTGGGTCGTGAACTCCGTCTTATTCGATTCGGGCATTATGTAGTGACATTTGACGGCCACCTCCTTGTCGGCATAGACTTTGCTGTAGTGATTTGTACTGCCCTCGGTCGCTTCGCCGAAATTCATGCTGTCTGAGGATACGTACTTGCTTACAAGACCCTTAATCACGCCCTGCACATATGGATATCTACTGGCATATACCCTATATCCCATGTACGGATCCTCTTGTGCATTCTTGTAACCGTAAGTGCCGTCGTAAGGCCAGACACCTTGCTTGTAAATGTAGGTGTAACGACCTTCGTCGCCTGGGATATATTTCCCCTCATCGAGTGGTCTATAATATTTACCGTCGTCGTATTCATCGTACTTTCTCGGCTTATATTTACCATCATCGAATGGGGAGCACAATACGGCGCTTAATATCGACGCTGCAAATATCTGGAATTTGGAATGAAGAAAATTGAAAAAAAATCAAATCTTATGACAAACTACGTTATACAGGAAATTGTAATACGCCCACGGTTTCAATTGCGGTTCTGTTTTCAGGTAATATGTTACTCCATTGTCGTGTACTAGAAAACTAAACCAATAAACACATTCACACTTTAAATATTAATATGAACATATCAGTCTTGATCTTTTTATTTAACGAAAAGTGACAAGAGTAAACACAAAGAGATTATCGTCCAGTTCAGGAATAGCTTACTGAAGCTAGCATTAAAAATTGCCACCGTCATAAGTTAATAACAGCCTATATTTGTCCTCAGTCCTATATGGGCACAGGCCTCCTTTATACAGAAGGAATAAGGGTACAGACTGCCCCGCAGCCTCACTGCGGATACTGCGGCGGACTAATCCATCCATGACCATTAATGATCTATTATTCGTAATCAGTAATTACCTATCGTCTTCAACAACATCATACCAACCATAGTAAAAAATAGATGCGATTAAGAAGGTGAAATAGTTTTAGTACAAGTGAATTATATCACATACATTGGTACTTTCTGCAAAATGCCTTCATACATGTAAAATAGCAAAAACTATTAAATTATTACCCTCAACTAAATAAAAGTACCTAAATAATACATAGCCTCTTAGCAAGGTATTTAAGTACTAGTAGTATTTGTTGGGTAATGCAAACTGAAATTTATCGGTGTCACTATAACATGATCATTAATAGATAAAAAAGTTAGTTGAGCAATTTTGACAGAAAAATAAATTATTAGAAACATAAAAAACAACTCAAAGTATTGAAAAATTAAATATAAATTAAAAGCAGCCAAAGTATATAGGCGATCTCAGTCTTTTAAACACCGCATGAATCTAAAAATATTTTACGTTAGCAAAAAAATAACAAACTTTTCTATGTTAATAAACAAACCATCAAAAATACTAACAGAATACAAAGCCTTCAGACAAAATATTGAACGCAAGAAACTGTATAAAAAGATGAATCATCAAAATAAAATTATAATTAAGAGTAAATAAAAATACTCACAAATTGCTGCATCTTCTTCATGGTAAACATTTCACTAGGTTATTGATGCCAAACTAATCAAATTTTCCAATAATACTTTTTTACACACGACGATCGATACAAGTTGTTTACTCCGCAGGTTATGTTTTAGATCTGAAACTAGATCAGATAATGTGTCATAAGTAAGCAGCATTTTTGTTAGATAACAGCCAATATTCGTCAAAAATATTTTATTCCTCATTGCCTTAATTAACATTTAGATGTATAATAAATTTTGTTCGAGACATACCAAAAAGTGGATCAGAATCCTAAAATCAAGGTGCGACGAGGTCAGACAGAAGGATATTAACATAGCTCGTAATATTAAATAGTTCCTTAACTAATATATTATATGGTATTCATCAATCAAATTTGGACAATAGATACAGACTGTTAGAAAGATATTTCCATGTTTTTATTTCTATCTTAATGTCAATTTGTAATCCAATCACTTGAAACGACTTAACCACTCAGCAAATATTTTTATTTAATTAGTTTAATATATTAATTATAGTCATCTTTCAATTCGATGCAATCCAAATTACGTATGACATTCTTTGTATATAATGAAGAGAAAATTAGTTTAAATTCGTCCGAATAGGACACTTACAAATAATTATATACATACACGATGATTATCAAATAAACTATAACAGAATTACCTACAGTGCAGTTACAACGTGTACTTTCAACAGATATGACATTTTATAAATACTTAAAAAATATATACTGTATTTCGATCTTAATGTCAAATCATTATTCACTCATATCTGCGGAAATACACCACTCGAATTTGACGTGAAGATGAACACAGCGCCATCAGATCATCTTAAAGCTTATTTATATTCTCGAGTTAAGAAAATCAAGCTCTAAACTAGTCTGACAGGGACGTTATAGTCAATAATTAGCGGTTTTTCGACGCAAGTTCCATTCTGACATATCTAGAGTTATTTTCAGTATCAGAAAACTGATACCGACATATCAATAACAAAATTCACGAGTGCGCTATAATTTATAAAGAATTTGTACTTATAAATTTCAGAAGGGAACTTTCTTACAAATCTCTGTTTTTACTGCTTACATGGTCAAGTATCTATAACACATATGCAGTGCAAAACCGTTTTTTGTATTAAAGCTAATACAAAATAAGTGTCTACTACTTGTACTAAGGAACCATAACCTAGTCCTATCCTATGTCACCGAGGTTTCCACAAATATGAAATCACGAGCCCATACTACACCAAGAATGTGAAGACTTAACTATTTTAGGTCACATAAAAGTTTACCCGAATAGGGAATTACTGAAAGCGGACATAGAGATGATCTGTGTCACCTCCCACCTCTGGAAAATGAGCAAACCGCATGCAGTTTAAATTCGTTTGGTTCTTTTTTTTCAGGGCATTAAGTAGAATAATCCTGGTATATGCCGTATTATGTACCGTAGAATACAAATCTGACATATCACTCACTCTATCTCATGTCATGCCTTAAAGCATTCGACACAACGGGAATAAAATTCTTTTAACAGCTTTATTTAACAAATGCAATGCTATATTTGAACTCCTTAGGCATATAAATTTCAAATTGTTTTTTTTTTTGAAAATTTTTGCATTAGTAGGTACCACTAATGCAAAACTTTTACTGAAAAACCACAAGAGAAACTATAAAATTTTGAATTCATAACCGTTGCGTAAGACATTTTAATATGTCGTATGTAAAAAAAATCACAAATATAATATTTGTGATTTTTTTTGCGTGATTCCCTACTAACCAACACTAAAAATAATACTTTAATTTCCTATTTTGGGCTTGACTTAATAAAAATATTTATTCCTAATGACACTTAAGATATACCTAGTCGGGAAATAAGTTCTGTCACATGTTTATTGTGAAAGATTTGACTGACTGTTGCCATATTTCATAATCCAACAGATTTAAATCTGGACTGGAGGAGGGCTAGTCTTCATGCCGGAGGAATCAATTTCACGCGCCCCTAACCAGTTATACGTACTTTTCGCTGGCCCAGCGAGCTCAGAATCTTGTTGGGATACCCTGTGTGCCTGTTACTGAACATGGTATGGTGGAGAAACGTTCCAAAAGGATTTTGTGGTTTGGATTTGACGCCCCTTTTGGATTTTCATTATATTGAGATGGAGCAATATAATGAAAATTCAAGTTAAAAATTTCATTATAGCGTTTATAATCAAATTTTTCAGTAGTTCGAAAAGGATGTACGCGTAACCACACCGATACAACGCGATAATTCAGTCTTCTTTTGGCGTCCACTCAATATTTCAAAATAAATGAAATTCAAAGTAGTTGATATTTATTTATTTCATTCATTATACATTTGAAATTTGAATTCAATAAACATTTTTATGACAAGCATTAAAAAGTTTTCATCATGTGACAGAACTTATGATGCGACCTGGCACAATGTAAGTACTCTGCGTTCTAACTTCTCATATATCCGGTCAACTCCAGTAGCTACTTTAACACGTTAATTAATTAAAAAAACTGTCAATGCTCGTCAATAACCGGTCTTATGCAAAATGAATCCGCATACTTCGAATTTTTAATATTACATGTCAAGTTTTCAATTGTTCAATCGAGTTATATCTGTCATCGATATTTTATTAGATTTTCAAAAATCAAATCTTTATCAATGCCTGGAGGAAGTTCACATTTATTCTTTAGTTATTATTTATTATTTATTTGATACATTTATTCACAAGTAAATATGTTCCATTGCAATTCCGTAGACTATTTAATTAAATGGAACCAGAAAGTTTATGAATATTTTAATAGAAGATGCGACACATCCTTAAACTTTTTAACGCCTAAATTCGCATTTCAATTTTCAATATTTACAAATCCATATCATATGCCTAATGCTTTATGGTATTTAATATAATAATAATAAACTAGGCAGAGCCTATACTATGATAATCAGACAACTGATATACATAGTTATACAT